>JBBDGP010004820.1:0-140000 GCA_037952835.1 Lithobates septentrionalis | reverse complement strand
CATACTCAGGGTGTCGTTACAACTGGTGGCAAGCAGCGGGATCATTCCCACAGCCCAGAAGGACAGCTTCAAGAGGACACAGGACAATGGAAGCACAGTATGAATGGCTAAAGCTCTCTTCCCTCAAGGACTTACTGGAGAACCGGGGCCGACCGTCCACCAACCTTAATAAGAGCGACATTATCGCAGAACTAGTCAAAATGGATAGAGCCGAAAGACCCTACATAACCAAAAGGCCCAGCATAACAGACAGGACACCCGAAGAGGCATGGTTTGATCGGGCTGTTAAAATAAGACTGGCACATTATGGTCCTAACCCTACAGCAGAGATCATAGACCTAGTTATAGCAGCTGTGGATGCAAATTGGCTACAGCAAAGAGGTGCTGCAGCGACAGAAGTCACAGCAGCACCAACTGAAGGGAGAGGAGAGGTACAGATACCAGCCACCATGGAAGAGGAATTCAGAAGGAGGTTGTGAGAGATGCAGGTACAGCATAGAGGACCAGTATCAGAGCAGGTCCTGCTGGGATGGTTTGATTCTATCCGATGCAAACTCTGGAAGAAATCGCTAGCTCTCGAGCAGCAACACCAGGGAAAAGGTCTCCCCTCCATCCATGTAAGGTACTGGTTGCAGTATGAAGTGCGAATGCTGTTATCGGGGAACCAACCGAAGCAGGAGTGGACAGCCGAGTTAAGCAGGCTGATCTGGGCAGAGATGCGGTTGGACGAGAGCTACAGAGCCCTCCGGTGATATGTAGCCCAAGAGTGCCCGTGGTCAGCGGATGACAGCCCCATGGAAGGCTTTGACTATGATGTTCTAGGATTGTTATATTGGAGGCTGTCCAGGAACCCTGATTTGGTAGTGATTGGAAGGGGCGTTTGGAGGAAATAATGGAGCACAGAGAGCGAAGACTGAATGTCTCGGAAGGGCACTGGGCACAGGAAGATTTGGTGTTTCTGGCCATTTAGGAATGGGAGCTGGAGATTGCCTACAGACAGCTGCTAGACTCTGCTCAGCAGCAGGGTGGGGCTCCCTTTGCCTGGGACTATCAAGAAATACCAGTTGACAGCTCCAAAATCCTGGCTGAAGAATCGGCAGTGGAAAATCTGGAGATTGCCATCCCCAAAGCTGAAGTGCTGACAACAGGGCAGAGTTCTGCTAACCTCTCCCCAGCACTAATAGCATCTTCTGGGTTCCACAGACATGAGATTGTGAACTTCTATCCCCAGACACCAGTTGCAGAGACAGGGGATTTGATAGACGTTTCTGCTGAGGAAGAACAACCTGATGAGCCTCCAGCAGAAGAGCTGGTATCAGGGCCAATCTTAAGTGTGCTCGGCCCAGAACCAATAGCAGTATCTGTGGAGTTGCAAGGAACTTCCCCAGCTGAGGCGCTGGTCATCGGACAGAGGGTCCAAGACCTCTGCCCCACACCTGTGACAGTTCTAGAGGCTCATGGTGACAAGGTGGCAATCACTTCCCAGTGGATTTCAGAGATGCAGGGAGGAGAAGCAGCCATTTTCCCTCCCCAACAAGGGTTCGTGCACCTGGGAGACAAAACCAGTGAAAGTGAGTTCCAACAGCAGACGGCGCCCCAGAATGATGACACCAACCCAGCTGAAGCGCTGGCAACCGGGCAGAGTGCTACCAACCTCTGCCCAGCACCAGCAACAACTACAGGGTTCCAGGGAGCTGGGGCAGTCAGCCTCCCTCCCCAACAGTTAGCGGGAGCAGATGGTGTGGGGTTTCCAGCAGAAGGGCTGGCAACAGGGCAGAGTGCTGCTGGCCTCTACCCTCAACTAATAGAGGATGAATTTCCTGTAAAGGTGGATGGGGCTTCAGTCCCCACCTTTATACCCCAGGGATGCTGGGCAGTTGGCCCAGATCCCCAATAGCATGACGGCATGAGCCCAGTCACCCTGTCTTCTCTCTAGTGACTGAAATGACTCCTGGGAGAAGGGCTAATCCAGGCCTCTCCCCAGCGGTGGATATGTTCTCTGAGAGAGGCAGAGGTTGGCTGGGTGAGTAATACTCTGTTTGGAACAATTTGTTTGGGGTACTGTGTGGATGCCAGCATTAGAGGACTGGAACTACTGACTAATTGCGGAGTCAACCCGTCTGGGGTCTCCTCCTGTGTTAGTTTCCTGCTGAAAGGGGAGAAATGTGACAGACCTAGCCAGGACAGAGGCTTTTGGAGGGGACTGAATGCCAACCTCTAGCCTACCGATTATGGGCCCTGACATTTGGGGGAACGGTGCTCTTTGTGAGCTGTATGCCTGGGGACCCTTGAGGTGGCGTTACTTTAGATTCGGGTCCATGTCCCCCAAGACACACAGACTCTGGGGACCCTGGATATGTCATATTAGAAATAGTGACTGATTCATACTGTTGGGACACATACTGTGAGGAGACGCCTGTCTCTGTTGTCTTCTATAATGTAAATTAGTCTAGTGTGGCTTCTCTTTCAGCCATTGTTGTCTGGGCTAATTAACCCTGCAATACCGAATGAAGTGTTCGGTAGCTGCCTTTGTGTTTGGGTATGGAATGTCCTAAATGACTTTAACCCCTTTCATACTCGGGGTGTCGTTACAAGGTTCCTTTGGTTTAGGGACAACAACCCCTCTGGAGACATCACAGAATACTGCATGAGGGTGCACATATTTGGCAACAGTGATCCCCCTGCAGTTGCTATTTATGGCCTCAGACACTCTGCTAGAGTTGGGGAGTCAACGTATGGGTCAGATGTCAGACAATTTGTGGACGAGGACTTTTATGTAGATGACTGCTTGAAATCACTACCCAACAATGAAGCCGCAATCAGTCTCCTCAAAAGAGCTCAGACAATGCTTGCTTGCTCCAACTTAAGACTCCATAAGATTGCTTCCAACAGTAGGTAATTTATAGAAGCCTTTCCTGCCCAAGATCATTCTAGTGAGTTAAAAGACTTAGATTTGAGCCCAGACTCACTTCCCATGCAATGCAGCCTTGGGTTGCTTTGGGATTTAAAAGCTGACACTTTTACCTTCCAAGTAAACACAGCGGAAAAGCCCTTTACCCGTAGAGGTGTCCTGTCTTCCATAAACAGCCTGTATGATCCTTTGGCTTTTGCAGCACCTGTTACCATCCAGCGTAAAGCACTACTTAGAGACTTGACCTGTGAGACATTAGATTGGGATGACTCTCTCCCCACCGACAGAAAGAACCTATGGGTAGAGTGGAAGGACTCACTAACAGCTCTATCTAGCCACAAAGTTCCATGCCCGTATGCCCCTGTGCCATCTACAGAAGTTCAGATGCAAAGACTTTGTGTGTTTTCTGATGCTTCTGTTAAAGCAATTGCTGCTGTAACCTACATCAAAACCACAGACACTAAAGGGCAATGCTATAATGGGTAAAGAAAAACTTGCACCACTGCCTGAACACACCATACCTAGATTGGAACTTTGTGCATACAGATTCAAAAAGCTGAGTTCTACAGTAGAGTAGTTCTAGGTTCTAGGTTACATCTACAATGAAACTAGACGTTTCTATGTCTATGTCAATAACAGAGTGTTGAGGATAAGGAGGTCCACCCACCCAGAACAATGGCATTTTGTGCCTACAGACTACAATCCTGCAGACTTAGCAACCAAATCTGTTGCAGCCAGTTGCCTTGAAAGTACTTCATGGTTCACATGTCCCACCATTCTGCACAGTCCAGACTGCAACACTAATGACTTTGCTACATTTGATTTAATTGATGTAGACAAGGATCAAGAAATCTGCCCTCAGGTTTCTACCTCAGTTACAACAACTTTTCTCAACCAGTTTAAAACCCACCATTTTAGCAGGTTCTCCACCTGGAAGTCCCTTGTTCGATCTACCACTTGCCTCCCACATAGCTCAGTCCTACAAAAGTGATCCACTATCTTATGACAACTGCAGAGGTTGGCACCACTGTAAAAAGGTCTACACAAAAGCTGACCTAGAACAATCTAAAAACAGGATAATCTCTGCTATATAGAGAGAAATCTTTGCCAAATAAATTAACTGCATTGCCAACCAGAAACCTCTTCCTAAAGACAGTGTTTGAAAGAAGCTTGACCCAATCCTTGATGTAAATGGCCTGTTGAGAGTAGGAGGCCGTTTAAAAGAAGGCAAGTTATGCCGTGTACACACGAGCAGAATGTCCGTCAGAAAAAGTCTGATGGGAGCTTTTCATCGTATATTCCAATCGTGTGTATGCTCTATCGGACTTTTTCTGTCGAAAATTCTGACGGAGTTAGATAGTGAACATGTTTTAAATTTTCCCGACAGAATTAATTACTATTGGGAAACCTGCTCGTCTGTATGCTGTTCCGACATACCAAAAAACATTGCATGCTCAGAACTAAGTATGAGACGGAAGCGGTCGGTCTGGTAAAACTAGCATTCGGAATGGACATAGCACATTCCTCACTCTGTGTTCATTTAATGCAGCGCATTCTTTTGTGCTTTATAATGCTAGAAGAATGAACTTGTTTTACTGCTGATATTCACACAGTTCTAACAAACTTTTTTCTTTATTATTTTTCGTGATCTCATGAATAATATTTTATTATTTAAAAGCCAGATCTCCAGAATAGTATTGAGAATTATTTTTTAGAGTCATCTTTTTTTTATTTGTTTTTTCATCAAGATATCCTTTTTTTTGATTATCGAAAAATTATTTTCTAGTGATCTCCATATTTAAATTTTTTATGGTGTGTCAAGTTACCACAATAACATTATTATCTTGTATTTTGTAACCTCGAGGAGGCTGGTTGGTGTCCCTTGGTAATTTGACATTGCCTTTTTGAAATGTAACTGCATACTCACAAACAATCTGTCCTATTTTTAGAAAAACACATATATGCAAGTATTTACTCAAAATAAAATACCGTATATACTCGAGTATAAGTCGTCCCGAGTATAAGTCGAGACCCCCAATTTACCACAAAAAACTGGGAAAAACTTATTGACCCGAGTATAAGTCGAGGGTGAGAAATGCAGAGGGTCAATAATGTCCATCTGCAGCTGCCTGCCTCCCTGTGTCCTGTGCAGCCTACCTGTACCCTGTACATGTGTGTCCTGTACATGTGTGTGTGTCCTGTACATGTGTGTCCTGTACATGTGTGTGTGTCCTGTACATGTGTGTCCTGTACATGTGTGTCCTGTACATGTGTGTCCTGTGTGCATGTGTGTCCTGTGTGTATGTGTGTCATGTGTGTCCTGTGTGTATGTGTGTCCTGTGTGCATGTGTGTCCTGTGTGTATGTGTGTCATGTGTGTCCTGTGTGTATGTGTGTCCTGTACATGTGTGTGTGTCCTGTACATGTGTGTCCTGTACATGTGTGTCCTGTACATGTGTGTCCTGTGTGCATGTGTGTCCTGTGTGTATGTGTGTCCTGTGTGTATGTGTGTCATGTGTGTCCTGTGTGTATGTGTGTCATGTGTGTCCTGTGTGTATGTGTGTCATGTGTGTCCTGTGTGCATGGGTGCATGTGTGTCCTGTGTGCATGTGCAGCCTACCTGTGTCCTGTGTAGCCTTCCTGTGGCGATCTCCATCCTCAGACAGCGGCCGTGTGATGATACTGTTCGGCGGCCATTCCACAGTTCAAAAGCCGCGCCTCCTTCTCGTCTGTGATAGGCTGACCGCTGACTGCCTATCACGGACATTCTCTCATTCTCATACCACGGACGAGGATGAGAGAATGTCCGTGATAGGCTGTACACTGACAGCTGTTCAGCCTATCACAGAAGAGCAGGAGGCGCGGCTTTTGAAAGCTGGAATAGCCTCCGTGCATTATCAGCACACGCCGGCCGCCGTCTGCCTGCATGACACGCTGATCATGCAGACAGACAGCGCGGACTCGAGTATAAGTCGAAGGGAAACTTTCAGCCCAAAAAAAAGGGCTGAAAAATTCGACTTATACTCGAGTATATACGGTATCCATTTATTCTGGTTAACAAAATAAAGAGGAAGGCAAGGCTGGATAAACTTTTGGAATTTGCAAAGCCTTTTGGCCCCAGGACACACATGAAGTCTGTTGAAAAAATATTGTTATCTTGAGGAGTCCATATAATTTTGAGCCCAATCTGATCCAGGACTCCCAGAGATCAGGACCAGCAGCAGATGACATATATGTCCCCAGGCTGTGGTACTACACCAGCCTGCGTCTTCTGTCAGACCAGACAGAAGCCAGGCCATGACTTTCTTCTCTTCGCTGCAGCCTTCCCTCCACGCTTCCCTGCAGCCTTCCCTGCAGCCTTCCTTTGAGGCTGTGACTCTGGTGGTGGACTTGTGGCTGGAGGAGGAGGAGGAGGAGGATGGGCGAGCTCAGATATATGGCTGTTCTCTGTCAGCTGGCCCCTCAACCCCTTCTGAAGGCCGTCAAAAATAATTTGCTCACAGAGTAAGCATTGGCCCTCCACCAATTTTAATAATCTTGTGACTATATAGCAGCCATAGACCTCTACAGCATCAGGGGGGCCTCTGAGCACATCACTCGCTTCCCTAATGAGGCCCAGTGCTGCCTCCTCCGTGATTGTCCCCTTCCTGAGCCTTTTTGTTTGAAGGCAGAGCGGAGGCACCTGGGAATGGGTGAGGCTCCTACTGTGGCCAGCCACCCCCTGGCTGTCACTGGGCACGGCCACCTCCTGGCTGTCACTGGGCACTGCCACCTCCTGGCTGTCACTGGGCATGGCCTCCTCCTGCCTTCCACTTTCCAGACCCTCCTCCTGGCTGAGCTCATCCTGTGTATAAAAAAGAGACATAGTTTTAGTTTTTGCTTCATTAATCACACACAATTTTTAGCTCATGACTTGCAAATTGAATGTTAATAAATAGAAAAGACTATCATTCTGACCCCAGCATTTTTCAATCTTGTCCCACACATTCTGGCCACTACTGTCTATTCATATGTAAATCACTTTGTTTAAAAAGATTAATTAGTTATCAATTATAACATCTAGTTAACATCATTAATATTAGGACAATAAATATGTCTACAAATAATATACCTGACTCCAGCTGAGCGCATTCACTTCTTCCAGGATGGAAGGCCCAGGTTGTTCCTCATCAGCCTCTGCTGGGGTTGAGGGAAGGGTGGAGGGAAAGCTGCAGGGAAGGGTAGAAAGTGATTCCCTGGCTTCAGTCTGGTCGTCCAGAAACCGCAGTTTGTTGAAGTGCCACATTCTGGGTACATACACTTGCGCTGCTGATGCTCCTGGTCTGAGGGATTTCTTGATTTTATTATGCTCCTTCTTATACATTCCAATATATAGATTTATATATCCCAATTTTATTTTGCACAAACTTGATGGTGGCATCTCAGTCTCCACAAATTCCCGAAGTGTCTCCAGCGATGACCTCCTAGCTTGTTTATTATAATATAAGCTGTGTTTCACCTCCCACAAATTCCTCATCTCCCTGTATCTGTCTATGAAACTGCTCATGAATTCTGGGTCCTTAAAGTGATTCATCTTTGCTGTAAGACAATACACAAGACAAAAACACTAATGTCAGCCTAAACTCTTATTATCTTATTCCAATATAGGCCTCAATCTTGAAGCAGTATAGGCCACTGTGATGGGCCAAGTTCAAATTTTACCTTCGTTTAGCACGCTCGCCACTTCCGTTCGTCCTTCCTCCACATACACTCACACACAGATTGTATGTAGGACACATGCGTGTTAGCTTAATATACACTGCGCATGTGTGAAACTCCGCCCGCGTCGCCCGCCCCTGACCTTCTTTTTCTCAAATATTCCCCGCCCCTTCTCTCTTTGGTGCGTAGTAGGAGCAACATGGTGGAGGCACAGCAGATGTGTGGAAATTATTCCAGTAACGAGGAGGAGGAAAGCCCAGAGCCCAAAACAACACGATCCCGGAGGAGGAAGAGGACATCTTGCGGAGGAACAATTATGATGGGAAGCATGGACCATACACCAACCCGAATTTGGGCAAGATCATGACAAAAGTTGTGAAGACTCTGCGGCAGAATTTTGGGGTTTGACGCTCCAAGGAGCAAATAAGGAAACGCTGGTCTGAACTTAAACTGAGGGAGCAGAATCAGTACAGAAGAATAAAGAAAGTGCTTCAAAAAAGTAAGTACTTGACGTGTGTTCATATCACTATTATTTACTTGCATGCTGCGCCATGTGCTTTACCTTACTGTTGTACAGTTTAAAATGGCTATTTTCATGTTCATGGACACAGTAATCGGTCGTAGGAAACATTGTTCGCTCATTAAATATGATGTTTTTGGCAGATACGGGTTAAATACATTTGGTCATGCCTATTTGTCTAAAATTACGTTTTGTACATTGCTGTCTAGATGTGTTTGTAACTAGAATGAAATGTAAGCTTGATTCAGTGTAATGTAAGGAGAGGACACTCAGCAGCTGTTTACACATCTGGAGTCAGGAACACTAGTGTGGGACACAAGTACAAACTTTTTAAGGTGTCCCACACATGTCTTCAGCTTGGAACTCTGCCCAAAACAGACAATTTTACCCCACTTCCCAGCAATGTTTCATATTCATATTTCTGGACTGAAATATCTGTGTGCTAAGTATACCTTTTGTTTCATTCTCATAGGGGAGAAAAGACTCAGAGGACACCACTCATCAGAGGACACCAGGGACCCCCCACATCAACAAGAAGGGGAAATCATCCCTAGACCCCCCGAGGATCTTGAGGAAGGAGAGGTGGAGGAAGTGGGCGAGATTTACACCCAAACAGGTGAGTGTCTGACACCCCAGCTTCAGGTAATATATGTATGCCTGCATATTTAAAATACATGTTTTTTAACCAATTTTTAGGTGACAGCGCCCAAAGGCTCATCCACGACATCATGATGTGGCATAGGGACATAGACATTATAAGGAAGAAACTGAATGTTATGGAACAACAAATAAAGAACATGATCGATGTGTTGGGGAGAATATAATTGTTTTGCAAATCCAATACATTTTCCCATTTGTTGGACTTAAACCTATTTTATTCTTATACATTTTAAAAACCAAATTTTGAAGATGCACACGGTGTGTCAACATGTGCTATCTGCCATCAGGGGATCTCAATGTACGCGTTTTGTGGGTGCAACCCCTTCCTTGTAACTCTAGTAGGTGAGAGGAAGGGGTTGCACCCTCAATACAAGTCCATTGATCCCCCATGATGGGAGATAGCACATGTTGACATTAGGCATGAGATCAGGAGGGAAATACCCATGTGTACTCACATTTTGTGTGCATCTTCAAAATTTGGCTTTTACGGGCTGACATAACCCCAGCTGATGAAGGTAATATCAAGACATTTTGACACTATAATGTCTGATATTGCCTTCAGTTTTTATACGTTGAACTTTGTAAGTTCGAGAGTTGTGTATGTTATGTTTTAAAACATGCCTGTTTCTAAAAAAAAAAAAAAAATTGCGAAAAACAAAAAAAAATGTTACACAAAAATTTGGAACGCACATGTGAATGTGCACAGAGTAAAATTTTTTGGGTTATTCATCAACGTGTGGCTTCTTCTTTCAATGCTCAATACCAGTTTTGTAAATAATTTTGTGTTTACAGTGACAATGGGGCTTATTTACTATAAAGGAAAATCCACTTGGCACTACAAGTGCACTAGGAGAACCTAAGAGACAGCCAAAAAAGAAACACAAGCAATAAAGAAAATGCAAGATTTTATCAGATCTAAATATTTAGACATTGTCCTGCATTGCAATGCCCCCCCACCCGTAAAATAATTAACATATTTCTCCCAAACTTCACGGATGCTTTGGGGTGCCAAGCCAGTATCCAGGCCCGTCAGAGGATTGGAAGTAATAACTCCCGCCTCAGGCCCAACTGAGGCTATATAATTGTGTGAATTTTTACGTAAAAAGTTGTGCAAAATGCAGCAGCATAAGATTATGTGGTTGAGTTTATACTCCACCATGTGTATGGCTGTCAGAAACAGGCGGAACCGGCTGGCCATTATCCCGAAGGCATTCTCAATGACTCTTCTGGCTCTGGCCAGCTGGTAGTTAAAAACCCTCCTCTCCGGGGTGATGGT
Organism: Lithobates septentrionalis; assembly: GCA_037952835.1. Taxonomy (NCBI): domain Eukaryota; kingdom Metazoa; phylum Chordata; class Amphibia; order Anura; family Ranidae; genus Lithobates; species Lithobates septentrionalis. The sequence goes on along the minus strand of JBBDGP010004820.1, from coordinate 129,936 downwards.
CCTCTGGGGGAATGGCCTCATCAGGTGCTCGCCCAGACCGAACGCTTCATCAGCAAGAAAGATGAGCGGGAGTCCATCAACGTTGTCTGCATCAAGTGGCAATCCCAAGCCACCACTCTGGAGCCGTTGGTAAAACTCCGTCTGGGCAAAGACTCCTCCACCTGGCCATTCTTCCCCACGTCCACATAGAGGAACTCATATTGTGCCGACACCACCGCCATTAACACTATACTATGAAACCCCTTATAGTCAAAACAGAAAAAAAAATACTAGTACTTTTGCACATAACATTGCAAGCAGATTAGACACAAACATTCTTGGCCAACATCAGTATCAATTTAATTTTAAGGAGTATTTAAAGACAAAAATATAAGGCCCACTTATCAGATTAACCCCCCCCCCCCCCCCCCGATGGCCCATTGTAAAAATTTTAGGTGGGTAGGGTTTGAGATAAGTTTGGGCCCCCCCAAAAAAAAACCTCTGGCACTCTGCCTGAATTTAAGGGCAACAATAACATTTGTACACATTTTAGGGGGTGTTTGGGGTAAAGCACTACGATGGAGCTGACAAAATACATTGTTAAGTGACTAGGCTAAGTGTATATGGGCCCAGGATAGCATGCTGGGGAGGTTAGTGAAGGAAAATATGCATGTAGGCCAAAAAAGAGCATTAAAAGATTACAACATGCATGAGGACAAAGAGGACATTCACAGCATATTACAATCATGGTAATTAGGGAATGATGAAAGAAATACAAAACATTAGCAAAAATTAAATACATAGAATGTGATGTTAATGGAGAAAACTTACCTTAATACAGTCCTTCTGCAGGACCTGAATAATAGCAGAACAGGTCTCTGGGATAATGATCCCCAGAGCCTGGGGGGAGATGCCTGTTGAGAACTTGAGATCCTGCAGGCTTCTCCCAGTTGTCAAGTACCGCAACGTGGCAGCTAGCCTCTGCTCCGGAGTGATGGCTTGCCGCATGCAGGTATCCTGCCTGCTAATATAAGGGGTCAGCAAAGCCAACAGATGCTGAAAAATGGGGTCCGTCATCCTGAGAAAGTTCCTGAAATCATCAGGATTATTCTCCTGGATCTCACAAAGCAAAGGCATATGAGAGAATTAGTCATGCTGGAGTAACCAAGTCTTGCTCCATGAAATCCTCCTCACCCTGTTCATGGACTGGGCTTGGGTTAAAGAATGCACCCCAACATCAAGCCTCCACACAGCTAGAACTCTACGATGAGTATGTACACGCAACATGGCTTCAAAACGGTCGGCTGGTCAGAATGCACTAACAGATTGCACTGAAGAACAGCAAGGCCTGTGAAGAGCGAGCTGAAAATCAGAAACAAGCAGACAAGAACACACTGACAAAACAGATACGAACTGTCTACACACTCTGAAAAGCAGATACAAACCCACAAGCACAAACTGAAGAGCAGTAACGGACTGAAAATCACAAAAGCTGAAAAGCGCGAATCGTCTCTCACCAAACTTCTACTAACACGAGATAAACACGAGATTAGCAAAAGGAGCCCAAAGGGTGGCGCGCTGGCTATTGCACTTCCTTTTTCTAGTCCTGTCGTATGTGCTGTACGTCACCTCGTTCTGGACGGTCGGACTTTGGTCAGACTTTGGTTTGAGCGCGTGTAGGCAAGACCGCTTGAATGGAATTCCGTCTGAGAAACCTTTGTAGTTTATTTCGACGGCAAACCGGTCGTGTGTACAGGACATTAAAGTTTTCTGAGAAACATCCTTTAGTGATTCGAGGTCACCATCATATTGCCTACTTACTCATTCAACACTACCATGACCAAACAAAACACCAGAGCCGACTGTTTCCTAAAGGGGCTTTACGAGCTGCTGGACTGTGGGTACTTGGAGGTAAGAGATGTGTGAGTAGGTTTCTTTTCAAGTGTGTTATCTGTCGTAAACTTTGTGGAATGTTACAGACACAAAAGATGGCCAATTTACTATCTGACATACTTAGCATAAATCCGCCTTTCACTAATGTTGGACTTGAGGTTTTTGGTCCCTGGTCTGTTGCCAACCCGGTACACCAAAGGGGGACATTCAAACATTAAACACAGGGCAGTCATATTCACCTACATGTCCATCCGAGCTATCCATATTGAAGTGATTGAATCAATGGACACTTCAAGTTTCAATGAAACTCATTCGCTCTGACAGAGGTTCTAACTTTGTAGGAGCAGCAAAGGAACTGCAAATTCCTTCCTACTTGGACACTCTCAGTGTAGAAAGATGCTTGAGTAAGCAAGGCTGCACATGATCTTTCAACCCACCTCACTCTTCTCACATGGGAGGTGTTTGGGAAAGGATGATAGGCATAGCCCACAGAATTCTGGACTCCATCTTTTTTGAAAGTAGGAACTGCAAGGCTTACCCATGAATGCCTAGTGACTTTTATGGCAGAGGTCACAGCCATCATTAAAGCAAAACCTTTGACATCAATTTCAAGTGACTCTGAGGATCCAGTGATTCTCACACCTGTTATGTTACTCACTCAAAAGACTGGCCTTGTTGGTGCTCCAGCTGGAGAGTTTTGTGAAAGGACCTTTACAAATGTCAGTGGAGACAAGTACAAACCCTTACCAATACCTTCTGGAGTCGATGGAAAAAATATATCTCTACTCTTCAGCCAAGGAGAAAGTTGCACATTGAAAAACCTAATCTTAAACCTGATGATGTTGTGCTCATGAGAGATTGCCAGATACAAAGGAATAAGTGGCCTTTAGGTCTGGTCACCAGAGTACTGCTAAGTGAGGACAAGCATGTCCGTAATGTTGAAGTCAAGATCTTCCAGCAGAATGAGGCCAAAATATTTCTAAGACCAGTGGCCGAACTTGTTCTGTTGCTTTCTGCAGAAGACTCTGTTAGCGATGTCACATGACGTCAGACGGGGAATGTTCTGCCCATTAGGCCTTATTCAGTTACTGTGTTTATGTGATTAAATAATATGTTGGGTTTTCCTTGATGTACACCAAGCTAGTTATATGCAGAGCGTAGGCACCACCTACTGTCCTTTTCTAGTATAGCTTTAGCTGCATGTTTTAATTACATATTGTAATTTATTAGAATGTGTTAATAAAGTTGTTAAGAACTAGAGTATTCTGGGAGGATTCTCTAGAGGAAGTCAGTCAGCTACCATTTTAGGAATACACATCAAGACAGTAAGGCTGTTTCTCCAATCTCTCGCCATCGCCCCTCAGCGAGCTTAAAATTAAGTTCTTGTAATCTCATTCTGTGTTATAGAGCATTGTTTCCTTATTATATGCAATATTGTACTGATTGATGTTTATTTTAACAATTTGTAGTTTAACCTGGCTTGTTCCAATAAATATAAGATCAAAGAAATATGGTATCTGAAGTTTATAGAGCGAGAATGTTTAGCTCTCTGTCCTAGAGACAGAACATCTACCACTACCCATCCTTAGAGAACCATGGTACCACCTTTCTATGGACTTTATTACTAACCTCCCTCCCTCTGATGGTTTTACAGTTATTTAGATTTAGGTTACAAAGATGGCACATTTCATACAACTTTTTAACTGCCTTCTGCAGCAGCCCTGGTGCCCATCTTCATCTGGGAAAACTTCAAGCTTCATGAAATGTCAACCCACAATTCACCTCTAACTTCTGGAAAGACCTCTGTAATCTTAAGTCTTTGGACATCTCATTTCAGATTTCCTTTGCCTTTCAACTACTGACTAATGAACAAACTGAAAGGATAAATCAATCTTTAGAGCAATACCCTTATGCCATGATAATCATGATATCATGATTATGGTGTCTTCCTGCTTTGGGCAATATTTGCTCACCATAACCATCTCAATTCTAGTACTGAGCATTCCCTGTTCTTCATTGTTTATGGAAATTATTCATGTCTTTCTTCGCAAATACCTTGCGCCAGGGAGATTCCAGCGCTCTGTTCCATGCAGAAGGGCATTAATCAAATTTGGTCCCAAGTTTCAAACTGACTCCAGTACTTTACCCTCCAACACAAGAAATGTGCAGGTCTGCACTGTTGAAGAGAACTACCTCTCCAACCTAGGGATATGGTTCAACTTGCCATCAAAAACTTTCCCCTCAAGATCGTCTCCATGGTATGTACATTGCATTATATTGGACCTTATGCAATGATTGCAAAGATCAAACTTCATCTGCCTCTGCATTTGAATCCACCAAATTCTAATTATTTCCATGTATCTTTGCTTAAACCTCTGACTCTGATTAGATTCTCCCTCTGGTCCCAAATAGATTCTCTCAGTCCACAGCTCCAGCTACTCCCTCTACTGATCCATCTCAAGAATATGTGGTTCACCAAACCCTGGACTTAAAGCGGAGTTCCACACAAAAATGGAACTTCTGCTTTTCGGAACCCTCCCCCCCTCCAGTGTCACATTTGGCACCTTTCAGGGGGGAGGGGGGTGCAGATACCTGTCTAAGACAGGTATTTGCACCCACTTCCGGCATAGACTCCCATGGGAGTCTACGCCTCTTCCATTCCCCACCGCACTGTCTCCTGGGAACACACAGCTCCCAGGAGAGAGCGGGGACCACTTGGGACACGCAGCGCGATTCGCGCATGCGCAGTAGGGAACCGGGAAGTGAAGCCGCAACGCTTCACTTCCTTATTCCCTCACCTAGGATGGTGGCGGCAGCTGCCGAGAACCGAGCGGGTTCTCGGCGTCCCCTGCCGACAACGCTGGACCCTGGGACAGGTAAGTGGCCATGTATTAAAAGTCAGCAGCTGCAGTATTTGTAGCTGCTGGCTTTTAATATTTTTTTTTTGGCGGTGTGGGTGGACCCCCGCTTTAAAGATTTTTCAAAACTCCAATACCTAATTGATAGGAAGTGCTTGGGCCCTGAAGTAATATTATACAACCTCTGGCAAAAAGTATGGAATCACCACTCATGGAAAACGTTCATTTAATTGTTTAATTGTGTAAAAAAAAAACTAATAACGTACATGCATTTCATTTTTCAGGATGTAATATGATGTAGATGTTTGTTTTAGAACTGCAAAGTACACGGTGATTCCATAATATTTTCCTCAGAATTGAGTGATTCCATATTTTTTTCCTCTGCTTGATTTCCAAAAACAGTTGCAACTGACTAAAGTTTTCTTTCTTTTTTTGTTTTTTTTAACTGTTCCTTAAAGCCAGAAGGTTGGAATGGTAAATGAAAATAGTTTTGAGGCATGCCTGTAATTAGTTTTTTTTTACACAATTAAACAATTGAATGAACATTTTCCATGAGTGGTTATTTCATACTTTTTGCCAGGGGTTTTAGGTTCTCCAACTTGATGTTTGGTTTAAAATATTTCTGCATCCTACTGAAACTGGGACCTAGAAAGGGGGGGGGGGGTAATATTGTCACACTCACCTCTGGCACCATGGCTGTTGGCAATTTCTTTTTTTTTATTCATATTTTATTTACGAAAATTGTTTTTACCAACAAACACAATTCCATTAAACAAAAATACCAAAGTAAACAAAATTTTAATTATAAAAATAACTTATCTATCTTATCTATCCCATCCATCTGGCCCTATCATTTTTTCTTTACTCTAACAATCTCAAGCCTGTAACATCTTTCATATTCTCACAAATTCAGTAGCAAATGAGGTACCGCAAATGATTTTGACAAAATGTTTTGTTACCTTTAAAACAGCATTATTTTGTTAAACAAAATTATGGCTATATCTGAGCTATATGTCAGCAGTTCTGGATACTCTAATGCCTAAAGCGGGAAAGGGAATTATTTGCATGACTCCACCCACTTACCCAAATGAGCTCCTTGTTTTTGGGTTTGTGCTGGAAGTGAGGTAAATACCTTCTGTTTTAAAAATACAATGCTGTTTCTCACAGTACTTTGGAGGTGGGCTTTTCAGTTCTTTTTGTTTCAAGTTTTATTTTATTTATTTTTTTCTTTAAATCTGTCATCTCAAATTGCACAAACAAAACTGAACTGCATTTCATTTTTTTGTGTTGTTGCTTAAATTATCTCCTCTGTACACTTAAAACAGTAACCTAAGAACACCACAATATCCAACATACATAAACCTCAGGGAATAGGAGAAGGGTAGTATACAGACAGGAATCATGGTGCCTTCTTCGTTCCTGAATGAAATAGTCCCACAGAAAAAGCACAGGATACAGCACAACATAGGGCCATCTGTTCATCATGGAGTGAGCTACACACGCTAGTATTATCTATAAGCGCAAATGAATATTCCCTTACGCAACTTTTTTTCTGTTTATGCAACATTGTTTTGTATATTGCTAAAATTAATAGTTTTATGAGCTGCACAACAAAACTGGAATAGAACATAGAGATTAGTGTTGTCATCGGCAGTCTTGCATGTGGAAATAGAAACTTTTTTTTTCTTCAGAATATACAAGTAGATTAGATAAGACAGTACATAAGCTGCTTACATACATCAATTTTGAGAGATTTAATATTAAGTTTTCTAACACTACAGAGTGCAAATCAGAGATTCTTCACATAGAATGTTAGCTTTGTTAACCCCTTTGCTGCCAGTGTTTCTACACAATATGTTTTAGAATGTATTGCAGGTTCTGTGAGGGATTCAGAGGATTGCGTTAACCAAGGTTTCCAAACCTAGACTAGACATACGCATCCCCGGTTACTGGAGAGGTTACAAGCAGTCCTCTGTAAAAGAAGGGAAAAACCACAAACACAAAAAAAATAGAAAGCCCACTTAAAGCACTGAAGTACTATGCCCATCAAAATAATCATAATCATTTTGGAGAATATGGAATGTGAACAAAAGAATTTAAAGTGGTGTGAAGGAGGACAGTGGAATTTCTTTAAGAAAATAGCCCAGGTTCAGAGGTTGCAGCTCTTTGTTTTACATGCTGTATCCAAATCCAGGTTGGGGCTGCACGTGTGTAGGTGGTGCAGTATATCCGAAACCAAATGGCGCTTGGGGAGGTACCAGGACACTGGGTCCTGTGGTCAGCATTAGCTGGGGCTGGCCATAAACAATTGGCTGTGTCTCTGTTGCTTGCTTCTCCTCTTTTATGAGAGATTCCGAGGCATCCAGCCTGCCAACCTTGGATAAGTACTCCCTCATGACTTGAATGATGTAGAGCATGGCAAAGTCCATAATGTTGTGCCTCCATGCTGTTTCCATGACAACATCTGGTCGCAGCAGGTCATAACAGATAAAAAGAGAAGCGCCAAAGCACTCTTGCTTTCCTTCAACCAAAAACCACTGCAGAAGCTCTTCTGCCAGTTCTGTGTCTTTGGATTTAGAGGCATACTTCATAGCATCCCTATACAGTCTGTCTTTTTTGCACAGCTACACTCTCTTTTTTCCAGCAATTGTTGCCTTTAAAGAGCTATGCTGCAATCCATCTGAGTTTAAACAGTCCATGTTTTTCCAAGCGTTGAGCAAGAGAAATATTGTCAAATTTGTCATATGCATCTATAGATGTGCGGAGTGCCTGGTAGTCCTCTTCTGTAATGAAAAGGTTGTTCAGAGACTCATTTGCAGATTTGTTGTTACAATGATGAGCCAACCTACAGATGCTTAGAAAGAAGGCCAGTTTAAAGACATCATAATTAAGGTGGCCAACATGGAGCTACATTACAGAGCGATACAGTTCTACTTAGAATTCAAACCATTGCTTCTCAATGACCTCTTGATGGTGCTGTCTCCCCGACTGGACCACACCTGTGCAGTCAACTACTTCTGCAAGGTAAAACAGCTCCCTTTTTAGTTCTTTTTATTCCTTCTCACCTAAACCTAAATAGTTATACTGTTCCCATGGACTAACGTTCCCACGGACTAACACCACAGAGTCCAGCAAGTTCATATTTTGCATTCATGAGGGTTAAGAGGTCTGAAACAGCTCTATGCAAGTTATTAATACTGGCTTTCTAAAATTATGGTTACATCTGTGCTATGCACCAGTGAGAAGATAATGTTGTATATCCCAGTATTTTAGAGTTTTTTTTTAGTTCCTATTGTATGTATTGCCACACTGCAATGTTAATGACTGTACTATTTCCCAAATACTTCCCTAGAATGTAGTGGGGGTTATGAATTGTTACCAATTATACACATATTACAAACAGTGAACTGTATATAAATACATATCTGCCTTTTTCTGATGACAAGTGAACTGAAAACAAATTGTAGCCACAGATAGGGGGAGACCTACTGAACAGGACTTGGCAATAGCAGCTGGGGCTAGGTTTAGGCCACAGAGGAGATACATGTTATGTTATGTAGAGGCAAAAGACTCTGCAGAGACTGGACACCTGATGTCACTACAAGGAATGGGGTCAGCATTCCTACTCGTTCAGCCCAAGAGGCAACCTTTAGAAGTGAAGAGGTGCAGTCTAAGATGCACTAGAGCACTCTAAAAGGGGTGATGGTGACTCCCTCAGACTCAAGCAAGAAGGCAGCCATTGCAGACTGAATACAGATGTATAGGTATCCTGCAGCATCAAGGGAAGAAGTGGAGTTGGATCTCCTTTCACAGTTAGAAATGGCAGCAAAACAGGGAAATGTCATTATAATGGGGGACTTTAACTTTCCTGACATTGACTGGGCGGAAGGGACAGCCCACTCATTAAAGGCCCGCCATTTCTTAAATGTTCTAGAGGACAATTTCATGTCCCAATTGGTGGATTCCCCGACTAGAAGTAATGCATTGCTAGATCTTTTAATTACAAATGATACAGATCTGTTTGCAGATGTGGAAATATGGGACAACTTGGGAACTAGCAACCACAAAATTATTACATTCTGAATAAATCTTAGGAAAGGGAGGCACAAGGGGAGTTCGAGAACATTACATTTTTAAAAGAGCCAACTTTTCTAAACTGCGCTCAATACTGCAGGATATTGAGTGGGACCAAATCCTTGAAACAGAGAAAACAGAGGAAAAATGGGAATGCTTTAGGAATATATTAAATAAATGTGTCACCAAGTGCATTCCAAGGGGTAATAAATATAAAATAACAAAGGTTAAACCTGGGTGGCTGAAAAAAAACATAAAATGTCATATTAATGACAAAAAAAGGCCTTTAAAAAGTACAAAGCGGAGGGGTCATTGTCAGCATTCCAACAATGCAAGGAATGCAATGTAAGGTGTAATGCCGCGTACACACGAGCGGACATTACGGCGGACTTTGCCCGGCGGACTGGATTTCGTCGGACAATTCGATGTGTGTGGGCTCCAGCGGACTTTGTTTTCTCAAAAGTTCGACGGAATTAGATTTGAAACTTGTTTTAAATTTATCCGTTGAAATCGAGTCCGGTCGAAAAGTCCGCCGTCTGTATGCTAGTTCGACGGACAAAAAGCCACGCTAGGGCAGCTATTGGCTACTGGCTATGAACTTCCTTGTTTTAGTCCGGTCGTACGTCATCACGTACGAATTCGACGGACTTTGGTGGATTGTGTGTAGGCAAGTCCGTTCATTCACAAAGTCCGTCGGAAAGTACGTAGAAAAGTCCGCCGGGCAAAGTCCGCCATAATGTCCGCTCGTGTGTACGCGGCATAAGAACGCAATCAGGGCTGTTAAAAAAAAATAAGAGAGACACATAGTGGAGGAGAGTAAAAATAATCCCAAGAAGTTTTTTAAATATATTAACAGTAAAAAAGTGAGGACTGTTGAATTTGAGTTATTACTGTATTAATAACTATATTTCAATAATTCATATTGATGAGAAAAATTTCCAAGAAAATCCGTTCAGTTCTCGTGTAAAAACTCAAAAATTGATTTAATAATAAAATAGCAAAATGTTACAAAAACAATGTCAAAATGTAGAATATAAAAATAGAATCAATAAGTTTCTTATTCTTGAAATGAAGATTAAATCAGATATGTCTGTGTGTAAAAGTAGGATCAATGTCTTGAGATGTATGTGTGTGAGTGTGTCCTCATGGAGAGCTGGAATGAATGTCTGCCTTTGTCCCCTCCTGTTACAAGATTTTCTACTCCTAAAAAATCAACCCCTCCCTTTTCCTATTCAGGCTGGTTTAAAGGTTTGTTTTTGCCTTATAGTGGCACAGAAAAACCGGGAACTTTCAATGAGCAGAATTCCCTCCCACCTTTCTAAAAAGGTGGCTGTCACTCCTTCTAACATTCCTAAGGGTGGGGCTATGAACTATGTGAGAGTAGCTAAAATAAGAATCATTTAACTTATACAATATACATGTTTCCTTTAAGCATCTACAATCCTTGAATCAAATACTACATATATCAGTAGATAGATTATATACATTAAAAATGCAGTGTTCTTATTAATATCCTAACCAAGAAATATAGCAATGTAAAGAAACAGCTTATATTCTTAACATACTGAAACTTTGTGTCTTTGGAAAAGGATGTAACCTTATCTCTTACGATGGGGGAGGTGAGACTAATTGATACCACATGACAGTTCTACATAGAACTGCTTTTCCAATAAATGCATTTGAAGCTTTAAACAAATCTTTACATAAATATATGTAAAAATCTATATATATATATATATATATATATATATATATATATATATATATATTTCACTTTATCCATATCTAGAATATATGATGATATACATAAGCAAGTCAATCATTCTCAAAGACCCAAATTCATTCAAAAACTCTGATATCTAACAAGGACGGAACACATAGGCCCCATAAAGGATGAGGAATATGGTTACAGATTACAAGGAGAAGGCAGCTGTGCTAAATGCTTGGTCCTCGGTCTTCACACAGGAAAAGGAGGGATATACCGACCACAACAGTATTGTTTGTAACATGTCACAGGATCTACCCTTGTGGCTAACAAAGGCCGGAGTCCGGAAAGGATTACAGAAGCTTAACATAAATAAATCACCAGGACCAGATGGCTTACACCCAAGAGTCCTTAAAGAACTTGGTTATAGCCAGGACAGTCATGGACAGCAAACTGACAGGATTGGTACCAGCTGATTGGCGAAGGGCCCACATGGTACCAATATTCAAAAAAGGACAGAGATCTACTCTTGGGAACTATAGGCCTGTCACTAATTAGGAACTAGGTGACAGGGAATTAGATTTTGGTACCACATCCCATTCATATAAGAAAAAAGAGGAAGGGCAGGCGGGACTTTTTAAAGGTATCAAATATAGAATAGACAATCAGTTAGAGAAAATATAAATTTTATTTAAACAATTCTAAAAAATCGCAAAAACATTTACAAGAGTCACGCAATATTTCTTTGGACATGTAACAACCACTTCTTACTCCACATGTTTCGCTCAGAAGAGCTTCTTCAGTCGTTTTTGGAAGTATTGCACAAAGTAATATATACTATAAAGAAAACAACAGTTGTAAATGAATATGCTTAAAATTTGCCATAAATAAAATCACATGTCATGTCAGTAGGACATATCTATATATCTATATATATAGATATATAGTAGGAAATTTTTTTTTTGGGGGTTGGAGTTGTGGGGGGCTTCATTTGTGAATGGGACCAAACAACCAAACCTTACAATCAATTTATTCTCGATCTACTGAGATTTATACTATCCGACAATGTCTTTCTCTTTGGTCGCTCCCACTACTTCCAGGTGCAGGGGGTAGCGATGGGGACTAAATGTGCCCCATCAGATGCCAACCTGTACCTAGGGGATGGGAGCGAGACCTTTTTTATAGAGAGGACATGCAACAATCTTTTGAGAAGGTGCTTATTTGGTGTCGCTTCATCAACAACATTTTTTTGATCTGGACAGGCACCAGGGATGAGTTACTGGCCTTTTTTGAATCTTTGCAATCTAATAATTTTAATTTAAAGTTCACTATCAATTTTGATGAACATACATTAAGTTTTCTGGATGTTCAGTTGTTTGTCAACACTGATGGCAGCATAGGGTCCACCCTGTTCCGGAAATCATCTGCAGGCAACACGATCCTACGAGCAGACAGTTCCCATCCTCTACCTTTAATCACAAGTATCCCGTATAGCCAATACCTGCTGTTAAGACAAAATTGTAGTAGAGAGACTGACTTTGAGAAGGAAGCTCGATAACTACAATCTCGCCTTCGCAAGAGAGGCTATAGTAATAAATGCCTCAAAAAGGCTTACAATCAAGCTAGGATTCAGGATAGAGGACAACTTATTCATGGGAGTAAAGTAACAAAAGCAGATAATGTAGTAAGATTAATTACCCGATATTCTGGGCAACATAAACAAATTAGAAACATTATGCGGAAGTATTGGTACCTCTTACTCGCCGATTCAACCATATCAAAATATGTCAAAACCTATCCAGAGATAACATTCAGATGATCAAAGTCCCTAAAAGATAATCTAGTTCATAGTCACCACCATCCAAAACAAAAGGATTTATCTGCACCTATCCCTGTGGGAAATGCAACTTTTGTAGGTTTATTTAAGGAGCTAGTGAGATCCAGCTGCCAGACGGACATATCTATAGACCACAATTTCTCGCCAATTGTCAATCAGTGGGGGTGGTCTATAATATGTCTTGTGATTGCGGGGCTTATTACGTGGGGAAGACAAAAAGACAATTTTTTCATCGGATTCGAGATCATGTTAGACAGGTTTCCAAATTTTAAATGGAAACCCCAATTAGCCACCACATGGGTCTCTTCCATGCATTTGATTTATCAAAGATGCGATTTTTCGCATTGGAATACTTACCCGAAAATGAAAGAGGAGGTAATAATGACAAACTGTTGCTCCAGCGAGAAGCTTGGTGGATTTACATTTTGTTAGCCCTTAAGCCACCAGGATTAAACAACGCCTTCAGTTTCAAGCCCCTTTTATAAGACCACAGCCATTTTTGTAAAATGTAAAATGATCTTCCTGGCTTCTGCAACTATTCCAAATCTCTTAATCTCTTTCTCTCTTCCCTTTTCTCTTTCTTTTTTTTCCTTTCTTTTCATTCTTTTCTTTGTTTAATTCTTTTCTTGTCCTCTATTCTGCATTTTTCTGCATGGGCCTTAATCACAATAATGATCTAGCCTTATTTGTTTGTTGTGATTGCTTTGCGATCTATTATCCCAAGAAGGGAGAGGAAAAAAAATATGTGCTATGTTGATCTATGTTCTTTGTTTATTATTTTTTTTTGTTGAATAAACAATGCACTATGAAGCTGATTTATATTATTTTTTTCTATGTAATTCAATGTACATGTGTAACTAATTGTGAATGCCTCCATTTAGAGGATATATGAAAGATTCATTTAACTATTTTTTAAAATCAATACTTGAATTTTGCAGATTATGGAGGGACCAAGTAATCAAATGATGTTTCATATTCCCATCGCACACATTCCTGGTATAAGCTCTTAAAGGTCGGGTGCTGCAGCAACAACCAGCTGGATACTGGTACAAGTCACAATGTAGATATTTGCCAGCACACCAAGGATCAGCACACGGTGGCGTCCAAACGGTTTAATTTATGATGGTTAATTGATTGATTTTTTGATTTTTGATTGGTTGATGGTTATTTAAATTCTCTTCACTGAAATTTTCACATTTATCACATGCCTGACGAAGGGGTCCTGCGCGACTCCGAAACGTTGCACCTTTTGTGTTGTGATCATGCAATAAATTAAACCGTTTGGACGCCACCGTGTGCTGATCCTTGGTGTGCTGGCAAATATCTACATTGTGACAAGTAATCAAATGGGCGCCCTGGGCACTTGTTGAATACAGTGTTTGACCAATCACTGTTTTATACTTGGGCCCTAAGGCGCATCTTCTTTAGCCTGCCCTCTCTTCCCTTCTCACTGTGTGATTATGGGCTGCGTGTCAGCCTCAATATACAAGGAAAGGCGCAAAAACCTGGAAAATGCCCAAAACCATCACAATCAGCAGCAATTGGTCACAATTATAACACCATATATATAATATATAATGTGTAGACAAGAAAGGGATATGTCTATATAGTCCATTAAAGTCAGTTAAAAAACGGGCTGTAGGAGAGGGTGTTGATGTGCATCCACAAGCAGTGCTGCCTTCTAAAGAGTTGAAACCAAGCTCCAAAAATCTGTAGAAAAAACAAAGGGGAAGGCGCCTCTGGGTGTAATAGAGAAGCCGTTTGTTGTTTAAAAAACAGTGTGCAAACAACTCACATTTTGGAAGTATAACAAAGGGCATCTAAGAAGCCAGAAGGGGGATCCATCGTGGGGTTGTACATCAGGTGGTGCGGTGGTACCTGATGGTGTCCGTATGGCTCGTTGTTTACCGCTAAAGCCGGCCGCGGTATCAATGTTTTCCCAAAACGAGGCCTGGAACGCACGTGGAAAGCAGGCGCACAGCCGTGACGTCACTGGTAAAGCGACGCATTTCCTGAGCATACGGGCTACGATATTCTGGTAGCCGCGCTCCTTCGTCAAGCTCTTTCTTACCCTACGGTTTAGACCCAGGACCCACCGTTTGAGTAAGTACCATATATACTCGAATATAAGTCGAGATTTTCAGCCCTTTTCTTTAGGCTGAAAGTGCCCCCCTCGACTTATACTCGAGTCACCGCCATCTGCTTACATGATCAGCGTGTCATGCAGACAGAAGGCGGCCAGCGTGTGATATTACCATTCGGCGGCCATTCCACTGTTCAAAAGCTGCGCCTCCTCCTCGTCTGTGATAGGCAGAAAACTCTATTTCCCAGCAGTCAGTGTACAGCCTATCACGGACATTCTCTCATCCTCGTCCTTGGTATGAGGATGAGAGAATGTCCGTGATAGGCTGACCGCTGACTGCTGGGAAATGGAGTGTTCTGCCTATCACAGACAAGAAGGAGGCGCGGCTTTTGAACAGTAGAATGGCCGCCGAATGGTTATATCACACGCTGATCTGTGCAGAGCGGCACATGGAGGCATGCACAGGACACAGGTAGGATGCACACATACACAGGGACACATGCACAGGTCACAGGAACACATGCACACATACACAGGGGCACATGCACAGGACACATGTACACATACACAGGGACACATGCACAGGACACAGGGACACATGCACAGGACACAGGGACACATGCACAGGACACAGGGAGTCATGAAGCTGCAAATTGGCATTGTTGACCCTCTTTTCCACTTACAGTAGCTGCTGCATTTCTCACCCTCGTCTTATACTCAGGTCAATACTTTTTTCCCAGTTTTTTGTGGTAAATTAGGGGCCTCGACTTATACTCGGATCGACCTATACTCGAGTATATATGGTACACTTTGGAAATGGGACTGTTTCTTACTTTAACTTGCCTGCTTTGATTGGGGTGATTGCCTTGCTCATTCAGTGACCTGCTTCAGCAGGCAAGAGAGGGTGAACTTGTACAAAGTTTCTGGGGTATCCAGCACCATCAGGCTCCCCCCGGGACTTTGAATCTTTTTCTTTTCTTTTTCTCCTATTCTTCCCTATTTTTTCACAATTTCCTTTTCCATTGTAGTTCACCCCTCCTTTTCTCTCATTGAATTCCAGGTTGATTGCCCTCATCTGGTTCTAAGCTTGAAACATGTCCAACTTTCCTCTATAATATGCATAAAAATAGCCTAATATCCTAATGACCCTGTATATAGATATACACATATCCTCTTTTTTGTCTTTTTTATGATAACCTCAGGCGGTTTATCCTGACTATTTTTACCCCATTGGGCGAACCTTGGTGCATCTTTGGGGTTGGTGGGCCATTAAAGGATGGAATTTTTTATTCCTAGTTCCCATATATAATTTTCTGGCCCACCTAAATGATCATCCCTCCCCTTCAGGGAGGTCAGACCCTATTGGTTCTTCTCTTTGTCAGTCCTTGAGGTAAAGGTGCATTTGTTCATTACAATTATACTTTTTAATTTTATTCAACATTATTAACTATACATTAATATGATCTCATGTATATTCTTTTCTATTTATTAAATAGTGTTTTATATATACAAGCATCCGGTAGGCATTCCTTTTCAGTTTATAATTATTTTGTACCTAAATGTACCTTACAAAGCGTGTAATTTCTTTTTCCTACTATATATCTATAGATATCTATAGATATATCTATATATCTATATTTATATATATATATATATATATATATATATATATATATATATATATATATATATATATATATATATATATCTATATATATATATATCTATCTATATATCTATCTATATATATATATATGTAGATTTATATATATAGGTCTGTCCTACTGACATGCCATGTGATTTTATTTATGGCAAATTTTAACTGTTGTTTTCTTTATACTATATATTAATTCACGCGACACTTCCAAAAACTCCTGAAGAAGCTCTTCTGAGTGAAACATGTAGAGTAAGAAGTGGTTGTTACAGTCAGGTCCATAAACATTGGGACATCAACACAATTCTAATCTTTTTGGCTCTATGCACCACCACAATGGATTTGAAATGAAACAATCAAGATGTGCTTTAACTGCAGACTTTCAGCTTTAATTTGAGGGTATTTACATCCAAATCAGATGAACAGTGTATGAATTACAGTTTGTATATGTGCCTCCCACTTTTCAAGGGACCAAAAGTAATGGGACAGATTAACAATCATCTATCAAACTTTCACTTTTTAATACTTGGTTGCAAATCCTTTGCAGCCAATTACAGCCTGAAGTCTGCAACGCATAGGCATCATCACACGCCGGTGATGCTCTGCCAAGCCTCTACTGCAACTGTCTTCAGTTTCTGCTTGTTCTTGGGGCATTTTCCCTTCAGTTTTGTCTTCAGCAAGTGAAATGCATGCTCAATCAGATTCAGGTCAGGTGATTGACTTGGCCATTGCATAACATTCCACTTCTTTCCCTTAAAAACTCTTTGGTTGCTTTCGCAGGATGCTTCGGGTCATTGTCCACCTGCACTTTGAAGGGCCGTCCAATGAGTTCTGAAGCATTTTGCTGAATATGAGCAGATAATATTTCCCAAAACACTTCAGAATTCATCCTGCTGCTTTTGTCAGCAGTCACATCATCAATAAATACAAGAGAACCAGTTCCATTGGCAGCCATACATGCCCCACGCCATGACACTACCACCATTATGCTCCACTGATGAGGTGGTATGCTTTGGATCATGAGCAGTTGCTTTCCTTCTCCATACTCTTCTCTTCCCATCTCTCTGGTACAACTTGATCTTGGTCTCATCTGTCCATAGAATGTTGTTCCAGAACTGTGAAGGCTTTTTTAGAGGTTGTTTGGCAAACTCTAATCTGGCCTTCCTGTTTTTGAGGCTCACCAATGGTTTACATCTTGTGGTGAACCCTCTGTATTCACTCTGGTGAAGTCTTCTCTTGATTGTTGACTTTGACACACATACACCTACCTCCTGGAGAGTGTTCTTGATCTGGCCAACTGTTGTGAAGGGTGTTTTCTTCACCAGGGAAAGGATTCTTTGGTCATTCACCACAGTTGTTTTCCATGGTCTTCCGGGTCTTTTGGTGTTGCTGAGCTCACCAGAGCGTTCTTTCTTTTTAAGGATGTTCCAAACAGTTGATTTGGCCACACCTTTTTTTGCTATCTCTCTGATGGGTTTGTTTTGTTTTTTCAGCCTAATGATGACTTGCTTCACTGATAGTGACAGCTCTTTGGATCTCATTTTGAGAGTTGACAGCAACAGATTCCAAATGCAAAAAGCACACTTGAAATGGACTCTGGACCTTTTATCTGCTCCTTGTAAATGGGATATTGAGGGAATAACACACACCTGGCCATGGAACAGCTGAGCAGCCAATTGTCCCATTAGTTTTGGTCTCTTAAAAAGTGGGAGGCACATATACAAACTGTTGTAATTCCTACACCGTTCACCTGATTTGGATGTAAATACCCTCAAATTAAAGATGAAAGTCTGCCGTTAAAGTACATCTTGTTTGTTTCATTTCAAATCCATTGTGGTGGTGTATAGAGCCAAAAAGATTAGAATTGTATCGATGTCCCAATCTTTATGAACCTGACTGTACATGTTCAAATAAATATTGAGTGACTCTTGTAAATTATTTTTTCGATTTTTTAGAATTGTTTAAATAAAATTTATATTTTCTCTGATTGCCTATTCTATATTTTGGTACCTTTAAAAAGTATTTTCTGCCCTTCCTCTTTTTTCTTATAGGCCTGTCAGTCTAACATCGGTAGTTTGTAAGCTATTTGAAGGAATGATAAGGAACGTATCCAAGAATTTGTAGGCATGGACCATAAGGTTTGTTCTTGTTCTTAGAAAACTGACCAAAGAGTTGTGATAAGTAACATATACTCAGAATGGTCTAGAGTGGTTAGTGGGGTACCCCAAGGCCCTGTCCTGGGACCAATTCTGTTTAATTTATTTATAAATGATAAGAGGGTGGGATAAATAGCTTGATCTCAGTGTTTGCTGACGACACAAAAATATGCAGTGCGATAACAACACAACAGGATATAGAAACTCTGCAAGAGGACCTGAATAAATTAAAGGAGTGGGCTTATGTCCTGGGGGGTAGTATCTAAGATAGGTTGACCCACTGAAAGAAATATCTGTCACAATTTATGTCAAATAATAAACACAAATAAAATGTAAAAATAGCATAGTTTCCCAGTGACAACAATAGATGATCAAGCTCAGTATTAAAAAAAGTACCAGAAGAAGAGAATAAAAAAACCCTAACACTTAATTCTTCACACAGAAACATAAGGAGTAAAAAAGGAAACCTTGAATTAGTGATTTGTAATATCTGCAAGAGGTAACCTATCTCTACTCTACACACTCTGTACTTTTAAGTCTCACAAAAAATGTTGAAAAACTAGAAGCAATGTGTTTTAATATATCCAAGTGCAATATCATTCCAGCCTATGATTTCATAAGTATTTCTCTTCAGATTGCACATCAAAAGGTGGGTTTCATCCCTAGCAACAATTCTTAGCTGTGTAAGATAAAACATAGCACATGACACTTTCAGCTTCTGCAAACATATTTATTGTTTTTCGTTTTGTGACACTCTGTGGGAACATTTAAGTGTGACAAATTTTATTTTTTTATAAATACATATAAAAGTTAAAAGAAAAATTAAAAATTAATGCAAGTCAAATAGATAAAGAAAGAAAGAAATTGCAGATGGAAATCTGGCATTCTGTGACAACCCAGGCCAGAAAATTCCCAAGCGATTACATGATTATATATGTACAACCACAGAACAATTGTTGTGGCTATTATCTCCCAAATAATTTACTATCATGTTTATTTAAAAAAAACTGCCACCTCTCTACCTCATATTGCAGCCTAACCAAGCTGCTTGCATATTTTCTAGCTCCTAAATAGGGATGAGCTTCGTGTTCGAGTCGAACCCATGTTCGACTCGAACATCGGCTGTTCGGTCGTTCACCGAATTGCGAACGATATGGGCCGTTTGCGCCAAATTCGTGTGGTGCGTCACAGCCCATAATTCACTGCGGCATTGCAGTGCATTGCTTGCTGATGATTGGCCAAGCATGCACTATGACCTGCATGCTTGGCCAATCACAGCGCCGCCTGAACAGAGAGCCGTAATTGGCCAAAGCCAAGGAGGCTTTGGCCAATTATGGCTCAGGGGATTTAGTACACGCCCCACACTATATAAGGCCGCCTGCACGGCGGCCCTGTGCAGTGTGTTCCGGTGTGCTGAGAGATAGAGAGAGAGAGAGAGAGACAGTGTCATTTCATTTGAGTTAGCTAGATTAGGCAGGACAGTCAGTCAGTTAGCTGCACTTAAAGTGTATTGTGTATATATATGCATCCCAGGTGTTGCATATATATATATACACTGTATGCAGTATAGCTAGATCCGTTCCTGTTATCTTCTAGACTATTTACATTTAGTGCAGTGCGTCCTGCTCACAGTGTTCAGCTAGATCCGTTCCTGTTATCTTCCTACTGACAGACAGGCTTGTCTTGTTACAGTATTTACAGCTATCTGAAGAAAATTACTGGTGTTCTTTTGATCCTATTAGTACCACAGTCAGGCAGCTAGACTATTTACATTTAGTGCAGTGCGTCCTGCTCACAGTGTTCAGCTAGATCCGTTCCTGTTATCTTCTTACTGACAGGCAGGCTTGTCTTGTTACAGTATTTTGAAGAAAATTACTGGTGTTCTTTTGATCCTATTAGTACCACAGTCAGGCAGCTAGACTATTTACATTTAGTGCAGTGCGTCCTGCTCACAGTGTTCAGCTAGATCCGTTCCTGTTATCTTCCTACTGACAGGCAGGCTTGTCTTGTTACAGTATATAAAGCTACCTGAAGAAAATTACTGGTGTTCTTTTGATCCTATTAGTACCACAGTCAGGCAGCTAGACTATTTACATTTAGTGCAGTGCGTCCTGCTCACAGTGTTCAGCTAGATCCGTTCCTGTTATCTTCCTACTGACAGGCAGGCTTGTCTTGTTACAGTATATAAAGCTACCTGAAGAAAATTACTGGTGTTCTTTTGATCCTATTAGTACCACAGTCAGGCAGCTAGACTATTTACATTTAGTGCAGTGCATCCTGCTCACAGTGTTCAGCTAGATCTGTTCCTGTTATCTTCTTACTGACAGGCAGGCTTGTCTTGTTACAGTATTTTGAAGAAAATTACTGGTGTTCTTTTGATCCTATTAGTACCACAGTCAGGCAGCTAGACTATTTACATTTAGTGCAGTGCGTCCTGCTCACAGTGTTCAGCTAGATCCGTTCCTGTTATCTTCTTACTGACAGGCAGGCTTGTCTTGTTACAGTATTTACAGCTACCTGAAGAAAATTACTGGTGTTCTTTTGATCCTATTAGTACCACAGTCAGGCAGCTAGACTATTTACATTTAGTGCAGTGCGTCCTGCTCACAGTGTTCAGCTAGATCCGTTCCTGTTATCTTCTTACTGACAGGCAGGCTTGTCTTGTTACAGTATTTTGAAGAAAATTACTGGTGTTCTTTTGATCCTATTAGTACCACAGTCAGGCAGCTAGACTATTTACATTTAGTGCAGTGCGTCCTGCTCACAGTGTTCAGCTAGATCCGTTCCTGTTATCTTCCTACTGACAGGCAGGCTTGTCTTGTTACAGTATATAAAGCTACCTGAAGAAAAATACTGGTGTTCTTTTGATCCTATTAGTACCACAGTCAGGCAGCTAGACTATTTACATTTAGTGCAGTGCGCCCTGCTCACAGTGTTCAGCTAGATCCGTTCCTGTTATCTTCCTACTGACGGGCAGGCTTGTCTTGTTACAGTATATAAAGCTACCTGAAGAAAATTACTGGTGTTCTTTTGATCCTATTAGTACCACAGTCAGGCAGCTAGACTATTTACATTTAGTGCAGTGCGTCCTGCTCACAGTGTTCAGCTAGATCCATTCCTGTTATCTTCCTACTGACAGGCAGGCTTGTCTTGTTACAGTATATAAAGCTACCTGAAGAAAATTACTGGTGTTCTTTTGATCCTATTAGTACCACAGTCAGGCAGCTAGACTATTTACATTTAGTGCAGTGCGTCCTGCTCACAGTGTTCAGCTAGATCCGTTCCTGTTATCTTCCTACTGACAGGCAGGCTTGTCTTGTTACAGTATATAAAGCTACCTGAAGAAAATTACTGGTGTTCTTTTGATCCTATTAGTACCACAGTCAGGGAGCTAGACTATTTACATTTAGTGCAGTGCGTCCTGCTCACAGTGTTCAGCTAGATCCGTTCCTGTTATCTTCCTACTGACAGGCAGGCTTGTCTTGTTACGGTATATAAAGCTACCGGAAGAAAATTACTGGTGTTCTTTTGATCCTATTAGCACCACAGTCAGGCAGCTAGACTATTTACATTTAGTGCAGTGCATCCTGCTCACAGTGTTCAGCTAGATCTGTTCCTGTTATCTTCCTACTGACAGGCAGGCTTGTCTTGTTACAGTATTTTGAAGAAAATTACTGGTGTTCTTTTGATCCTATTAGTACCACAGTCAGGCAGCTAGACTATTTACATTTAGTGCAGTGCGTCCTGCTCACAGTGTTCAGCTAGATCCGTTCCTGTTATCTTCTTACTGACAGGCAGGCTTGTCTTGTTACAGTATTTACAGCTACCTGAAGAAAATTACTGGTGTTCTTTTGATCCTATTAGTACCACAGTCAGGCAGCTAGACTATTTACATTTAGTGCAGTGCGTCCTGCTCACAGTGTTCAGCTAGATCCGTTCCTGTTATCTTCCTACTGACAGGCAGGCTTGTCTTGTTACAGTATTTTGAAGAAAATTACTGGTGTTCTTTTGATCCTATTAGTACCACAGTCAGGCAGCTAGACTATTTACATTTAGTGCAGTGCGTCCTGCTCACAGTGTTCAGCTAGATCCGTTCCTGTTATCTTCCTACTGACAGGCAGGCTTGTTTGGTTACAGTATTTACAGCTACCTGAAGAAAATTACTGGTGTTCTTTTGATCCTATTAGTACCACAGTCAGGCAGCTAGACTATTTACATTTAGTGCAGTGCGTCCTGCTCACAGTGTTCAGCTAGATCCGTTCCTGTTATCTTCCTACTGACAGGCAGGCTTGTCTTGTTACAGTATTTTGAAGAAAATTACTGGTGTTCTTTTGATCCTATTAGTACCACAGTCAGGCAGCTAGACTATTTACATTTAGTGCAGTGCGTCCTGCTTACAGTGTTCAGCTAGATCCGTTCCTGTTATCTTCCTACTGACAGGCAGGCTTGTTTGGTTACAGTATTTACAGCTACCTGAAGAAAATTACTGGTGTTCTTTTGATCCTATTAGTACCACAGTCAGGCAGCTAGACTATTTACATTTAGTGCAGTGCGTCCTGCTCACAGTGTTCAGCTAGATCCGTTCCTGTTATCTTCCTACTGACAGACAGGCTTGTCTTGTTACAGTATTTTGAAGAAAATTACTGGTGTTCTTTTGATCCTATTAGTACCACAGTCAGGCAGCTAGACTATTTACATTTAGTGCAGTGCGTCCTGCTCACAGTGTTCAGCTAGATCCGTTCCTGTTATCTTCTTACTGACAGGCAGGCTTGTCTTGTTACAGTATTTACAGCTACCTGAAGAAAATTACTGGTGTTCTTTTGATCCTATTAGTACCACAGTCAGGCAGCTAGACTATTTACATTTAGTGCAGTGCGTCCTGCTCACAGTGTTCAGCTAGATCCGTTCCTGTTATCTTCCTACTGACAGGCAGGCTTGTCTTGTTACAGTATTTACAGCTACCTGAAGAAAATTACTGGTGTTCTTTTAATCCTATTAGTACCACAGTCAGGCAGCTAGACTATTTACATTTAGTGCAGTGCGTCCTGCTCACAGTGTTCAGCTAGAGCTGTTCCTGTTATCTTCTTACTGACAGGCAGGCTTGTCTTGTTACAGTATTTTGAAGAAAATTACTGGTGTTCTTTTGATCCTATTAGTACCACAGTCAGGCAGCTAGACTATTTACATTTATTGCAGTGCGTCCTGCTCACAGTGTTCAGCTAGATCCGTTCCTGTTATCTTCCTACTGACAGGCAGGCTTGTCTTGTTACAGTATATAAAGCTACCTGAAGAAAATTACTGGTGTTCTTTTGATCCTATTAGTACCACAGTCAGGCAGCTAGACTATTTACATTTAGTGCAGTGTGTCCTGCTCACAGTGTTTAGCTAGATCCGTTCCTGTTATCTTCCTACTGACAGGCAGGCTTGTCTTGTTACACTATATAAAGCTACCTGAAGAAAATTACTGGTGTTCTTTTGATCCTATTAGTACCACAGTCAGGCAGCTAGACTATTTACATTTAGTGCAGTGCGTCCTGCTCACAGTGTTCAGCTAGATCCGTTCCTGTTATCTTCCTACTGACAGGCAGGCTTGTCTTGTTACAGTATATAAAGCTACCTGAAGAAAATTACTGGTGTTCTTTTGATCCTATTAGTACCACAGTCAGGCAGCTAGACTATTTACATTTAGTGCAGTGCGTCCTGCTCACAGTGTTCAGCTAGATCTGTTCCTGTTGTCTTCTTACTGACAGGCAGGCTTGTCTTGTTACAGTATTTTGAAGAAAATTACTGGTGTTCTTTTGATCCTATTAGTACCACAGTCAGGCAGCTAGACTATTTACATTTAGTGCAGTGCGTCCTGCTCACAGTGTTCAGCTAGATCTGTTCCTGTTATCTTCTTACTGACAGGCAGGCTTGTCTTGTTACAGTATTTACAGCTACCTGAAGAAAATTACTGGTGTTCTTTTGATCCTATTAGTACCACAGTCAGGCAGCTAGACTATTTACATTTAGTGCAGTGCGTCCTGCTCACAGTGTTCAGCTAGATCCGTTCCTGTTATCTTCCTACTGACAGGCAGGCTTGTCTTGTTACAGTATTTACAGCTACCTGAAGAAAATTACTGGTGTTCTTTTGATCCTATTAGTACCACAGTCAGGCAGCTAGACTATTTACATTTAGTGCAGTGCGTCCTGCTTACAGTGTTCAGCTAGATCCGTTCCTGTTATCTTCCTACTGACAGGCAGGTTTGTCTTGTTACAGTATTTACAGCTACCTGAAGAAAATTACTGGTGTTCTTTTGATCCTATTAGTACCACAGTCAGGCAGCTAGACTATTTACATTTAGTGCAGTGCGTCCTGCTCACAGTGTTCAGCTAGATCCGTTCCTGTTATCTTCTTACTGACAGGCAGGCTTGTCTTGTTACAGTATTTTGAAGAAAATTACTGGTGTTCTTTTGATCCTATTAGTACCACGGTCAGGCAGCTAGACTATTTACATTTAGTGCAGTGCGTCCTGCTCACAGTGTTTAGTTAGATCCGTTCCTGTTATCTTCCTACTGACAGGCAGGCTTGTCTTGTTACAGTATATAAAGCTACCTGAAGAAAATTACTGGTGTTCTTTTGATCCTATTAGTACCACAGTCAGGCAGCTAGACTATTTACATTTAGTGCAGTGCGTCCTGCTCACAGTGTTCAGCTAGATCCGTTCCTGTTATCTTCCTACTGACAGGCAGGCTTGTCTTGTTACAGTATATAAAGCTACCTGAAGAAAATTACTGGTGTTCTTTTGATCCTATTAGTACCACAGTCAGGCAGCTAGACTATTTACATTTAGTGCAGTGCGTCCTGCTCACAGTGTTCAGCTAGATCCGTTCCTTTTATCTTCTTACTGACAGGCAGGCTTGTCTTGTTACAGTATTTTGAAGAAAATTACTGGTGTTCTTTTGATCCTATTAGTACCACAGTCAGGCAGCTAGACTATTTACATTTAGTGCAGTCCTGCTCACAGTGTTTAGCTAGATCCGTTCCTGTTATCTTCCTACTGACAGGCAGGCTTGTCTTGTTACAGTATATAAAGCTACCTGAAGAAAATTAATGGTGTTCTTGTAATCCTATTAGTACCACAGTCAGGCAGCTAGACTATTTACATTTAGTGCAGTGCGTCCTGCTCACAGTGTTCAGCTAGATCCGTTCCTGTTATCTTCTTACTGACAGGCAGGCTTGTCTTGTTACAGTATTTTGAAGAAAATTACTGGTGTTCTTTTGATCCTATTAGTACCACAGTCAGGCAGCTAGACTATTTATATTTAGTGCAGTGCGTCCTGCTCACAGTGTTCAGCTAGATCCGTTCATGTTATCTTCCTACTGACAGGCAGGCTTGTCTTGTTACAGTATATAAAGCTACCTGAAGAAAATTACTGGTGTTCTTTTGATCCTATTAGTACCACAGTCAGGCAGCTAGACTATTTACATTTAGTGCAGTGCGTCCTGCTCACAGTGTTCAGCTAGATCCGTTCCTGTTATCTTCCTACTGACAGGCAGGCTTGTCTTGTTACAGTATATAAAGCTACCTGAAGAAAATTACTGGTGTTCTTTTGATCCTATTAGTACCACAGTCAGGCAGCTAGACTATTTACATTTAGTGCAGTGCGTCCTGCTCACAGTGTTCAGCTAGATCCGTTCCTGTTATCTTCCTACTGACAGGCAGGCTTGTCTTGTTACAGTATATAAAGCTACCTGAAGAAAATTACTGGTGTTCTTTTGATCCTATTAGCACCACAGTCAGGCAGCTAGACTATTTACATTTAGTGCAGTGCATCCTGCTCACAGTGTTCAGCTAGATCTGTTCCTGTTATCTTCCTACTGACAGGCAGGCTTGTCTTGTTACAGTATTTTGAAGAAAATTACTGGTGTTCTTTTGATCCTATTAGTACCACAGTCAGGCAGTTAGACTATTTACATTTAGTGCAGTGCGTCCTGCTCACAGTGTTCAGCTAGATCCGTTCCTGTCATCTTCTTACTGACAGGCAGGCTTGTCTTGTTACAGTATTTACAGCTACCTGAAGAAAATTACTGGTGTTCTTTTGATCCTATTAGTACCACAGTCAGGCAGCTAGACTATTTACATTTAGTGCAGTGCGTCCTGCTCACAGTGTTCAGCTAGATCCGTTCCTGTTATCTTCCTACTGACAGGCAGGCTTGTCTTGTTACAGTATTTACAGCTACCTGAAGAAAATTACTGGTATTCTTTTGATCCTATTAGTACCACAGTCAGGCAGCTAGACTATTTACATTTAGTGCAGTGCGTCCTGCTCACAGTGTTCAGCTAGATCCGTTCCTGTTATCTTCCTACTGACAGGCAGGCTTGTCTTGTTACAGTATATAAAGCTACCTGAAGAAAATTACTGGTGTTCTTTTAATCCTATTAGTACCACAGTCAGGCAGCTAGACTATTTACATTTAGTGCAGTGCGTCCTGCTCACAGTGTTCAGCTAGAGCCGTTCCTGTTATCTTCTTACTGACAGGCAGGCTTGTCTTGTTACAGTATTTTGAAGAAAATTACTGGTGTTCTTTTGATCCTATTAGTACCACAGTCAGGCAGCTAGACTATTTATATTTAGTGCAGTGCGTCCTGCTCACAGTGTTCAGCTAGATCCGTTCATGTTATCTTCCTACTGACAGGCAGGCTTGTCTTGTTACAGTATATAAAGCTACCTGAAGAAAATTACTGGTGTTCTTTTGATCCTATTAGTACCACAGTCAGGCAGCTAGACTATTTACATTTAGTGCAGTGCGTCCTGCTCACAGTGTTCAGCTAGATCCGTTCCTGTTATCTTCCTACTGACAGGCAGGCTTGTCTTGTTACAGTATATAAAGCTACCTGAAGAAAATTACTGGTGTTCTTTTGATCCTATTAGTACCACAGTCAGGCAGCTAGACTATTTACATTTAGTGCAGTGTGTCCTGCTCACAGTGTTTAGCTAGATCCGTTCTTGTTATCTTCCTACTGACAGGCAGGCTTGTCTTGTTACAGTATATAAAGCTACCTGAAGAAAATTACTGGTGTTCTTTTGATCCTATTAGTACCACAGTCAGGCAGCTAGACTATTTACATTTAGTGCAGTGCGTCCTGCTCACAGTGTTCAGCTAGATCTGTTCCTGTTATCTTCTTACTGACAGGCAGGCTTGTCTTGTTACAGTATTTTGAAGAAAATTACTGGTGTTCTTTTGATCCTATTAGTACCACAGTCAGGCAGCTAGACTATTTACATTTAGTGCAGTGCGTCCTGCTCACAGTGTTCAGCTAGATCTGTTCCTGTTATCTTCTTACTGACAGGCAGGCTTGTCTTGTTACAGTATTTACAGCTACCTGAAGAAAATTACTGGTGTTCTTTTGATCCTATTAGTACCACAGTCAGGCAGCTAGACTATTTACATTTAGTGCAGTGCGTCCTGCTCACAGTGTTCAGCTAGATCCGTTCCTGTTATCTTCCTACTGACAGGCAGGCTTGTCTTGTTACAGTATTTACAGCTACCTGAAGAAAATTACTGGTGTTCTTTTGATCCTATTAGTACCACAGTCAGGCAGCTAGACTATTTACATTTAGTGCAGTGCGTCCTGCTCACAGTGTTCAGCTAGATCCGTTCCTGTTATCTTCCTACTGACAGTCAGGCTTGTCTTGTTACAGTATTTACAGCTACCTGAAGAAAATTACTGGTGTTCTTTTGATCCTATTAGTACCACAGTCAGGCAGCTAGACTATTTACATTTAGTGCAGTGCGTCCTGCTCACAGTGTTCAGCTAGATCCGTTCCTGTTATCTTCTTACTGACAGGCAGGCTTGTCTTGTTACAGTATTTTGAAGAAAATTACTGGTGTTCTTTTGATCCTATTAGTACCACAGTCAGGCAGCTAGACTATTTACATTTAGTGCAGTGCGTCCTGCTCACAGTGTTTAGTTAGATCCGTTCCTGTTATCTTCCTACTGACAGGCAGGCTTGTCTTGTTACAGTATATAAAGCTACCTGAAGAAAATTACTGGTGTTCTTTTGATCCTATTAGTACCACAGTCAGGCAGCTAGACTATTTACATTTAGTGCAGTGCGTCCTGCTCACAGTGTTCAGCTAGATCCGTTCCTGTTATCTTCCTACTGACAGGCAGGCTTGTCTTGTTACAGTATATAAAGCTACCTGAAGAAAATTACTGGTGTTCTTTTGATCCTATTAGCACCACAGTCAGGCAGCTAGACTATTTACATTTAGTGCAGTGCATCCTGCTCACAGTGTTCAGCTAGATCTGTTCCTGTTATCTGCCTACTGACAGGCAGGCTTGTCTTGTTACAGTATTTTGAAGAAAATTACTAGTGTTCTTTTGATCCTATTAGTACCACAGTCAGGCAGCTAGACTATTTACATTTAGTGCAGTGCGTCCTGCTCACAGTGTTCAGCTAGATCCGTTCCTGTCATCTTCTTACTGACAGGCAGGCTTGTCTTGTTACAGTATTTACAGCTACCTGAAGAAAATTACTGGTGTTCTTTTGATCCTATTAGTACCACAGTCAGGCAGCTAGACTATTTACATTTAGTGCAGTGCGTCCTGCTCACAGTGTTCAGCTAGATCCGTTCCTGTTATCTTCCTACTGACAGGCAGGCTTGTCTTGTTACAGTATATAAAGCTACCTGAAGAAAATTACTGGTGTTCTTTTAATCCTATTAGTACCACAGTCAGGCAGCTAGACTATTTACATTTAGTGCAGTGCGTCCTGCTCACAGTGTTCAGCTAGATCCGTTCCTGTTATCTTCCTACTGACAGGCAGGCTTGTCTTGTTACAGTATATAAAGCTACCTGAAGAAAATTACTGGTGTTCTTTTAATCCTATTAGTACCACAGTCAGGCAGCTAGACTATTTACATTTAGTGCAGTGCGTCCTGCTCACAGTGTTCAGCTAGAGCCGTTCCTGTTATCTTCTTACTGACAGGCAGGCTTGTCTTGTTACAGTATTTTGAAGAAAATTACTGGTGTTCTTTTGATCCTATTAGTACCACAGTCAGGCAGCTAGACTATTTATATTTAGTGGAGTGCGTCCTGCTCACAGTGTTCAGCTAGATCCGTTCATGTTATCTTCCTACTGACAGGCAGGCTTGTCTTGTTACAGTATATAAAGCTACCTGAAGAAAATTACTGGTGTTCTTTTGATCCTATTAGTACCACAGTCAGGCAGCTAGACTATTTACATTTAGTGCAGTGCGTCCTGCTCACAGTGTTCAGCTAGATCCGTTCCTGTTATCTTCCTACTGACAGGCAGGCTTGTCTTGTTACAGTATATAAAGCTACCTGAAGAAAATTACTGGTGTTCTTTTGATCCTATTAGTACCACAGTCAGGCAGCTAGACTATTTACATTTAGTGCAGTGTGTCCTGCTCACAGTGTTTAGCTAGATCCGTTCCTGTTATCTTCCTACTGACAGGCAGGCTTGTCTTGTTACAGTATATAAAGCTACCTGAAGAAAATTACTGGTGTTCTTTTGATCCTATTAGTACCACAGTCAGGCAGCTAGACTATTTACATTTAGTGCAGTGCGTCCTGCTCACAGTGTTCAGCTAGATCTGTTCCTGTTATCTTCTTACTGACAGGCAGGCTTGTCTTGTTACAGTATTTTGAAGAAAATTACTGGTGTTCTTTTGATCCTATTAGTACCACAGTCAGGCAGCTAGACTATTTACATTTAGTGCAGTGCGTCCTGCTCACAGTGTTCAGCTAGATCTGTTCCTGTTATCTTCTTACTGACAGGCAGGCTTGTCTTGTTACAGTATTTACAGCTACCTGAAGAAAATTACTGGTGTTCTTTTGATCCTATTAGTACCACAGTCAGGCAGCTAGACTATTTACATTTAGTGCAGTGCGTCCTGCTCACAGTGTTCAGCTAGATCCGTTCCTGTTATCTTCCTACTGACAGGCAGGCTTGTCTTGTTACAGTATTTACAGCTACCTGAAGAAAATTACTGGTGTTCTTTTGATCCTATTAGTACCACAGTCAGGCAGCTAGACTATTTACATTTAGTGCAGTGCGTCCTGCTCACAGTGTTCAGCTAGATCCGTTCCTGTTATCTTCCTACTGACAGGCAGGCTTGTCTTGTTACAGTATATAAAGCTACCTGAAGAAAATTACTGGTGTTCTTTTAATCCTATTAGTACCACAGTCAGGCAGCTAGACTATTTACATTTAGTGCAGTGCGTCCTGCTCACAGTGTTCAGCTAGAGCCGTTCCTGTTATCTTCTTACTGACAGGCAGGCTTGTCTTGTTACAGTATTTTGAAGAAAATTACTGGTGTTCTTTTGATCCTATTAGTACCACAGTCAGGCAGCTAGACTATTTATATTTAGTGCAGTGCGTCCTGCTCACAGTGTTCAGCTAGATCCGTTCATGTTATCTTCCTACTGACAGGCAGGCTTGTCTTGTTACAGTATATAAAGCTACCTGAAGAAAATTACTGGTGTTCTTTTGATCCTATTAGTACCACAGTCAGGCAGCTAGACTATTTACATTTAGTGCAGTGCGTCCTGCTCACAGTGTTCAGCTAGATCCGTTCCTGTTATCTTCCTACTGACAGGCAGGCTTGTCTTGTTACAGTATATAAAGCTACCTGAAGAAAATTACTGGTGTTCTTTTGATCCTATTAGTACCACAGTCAGGCAGCTAGACTATTTACATTTAGTGCAGTGTGTCCTGCTCACAGTGTTTAGCTAGATCCGTTCTTGTTATCTTCCTACTGACAGGCAGGCTTGTCTTGTTACAGTATATAAAGCTACCTGAAGAAAATTACTGGTGTTCTTTTGATCCTATTAGTACCACAGTCAGGCAGCTAGACTATTTACATTTAGTGCAGTGCGTCCTGCTCACAGTGTTCAGCTAGATCTGTTCCTGTTATCTTCTTACTGACAGGCAGGCTTGTCTTGTTACAGTATTTTGAAGAAAATTACTGGTGTTCTTTTGATCCTATTAGTACCACAGTCAGGCAGCTAGACTATTTACATTTAGTGCAGTGCGTCCTGCTCACAGTGTTCAGCTAGATCTGTTCCTGTTATCTTCTTACTGACAGGCAGGCTTGTCTTGTTACAGTATTTACAGCTACCTGAAGAAAATTACTGGTGTTCTTTTGATCCTATTAGTACCACAGTCAGGCAGCTAGACTATTTACATTTAGTGCAGTGCGTCCTGCTCACAGTGTTCAGCTAGATCCGTTCCTGTTATCTTCCTACTGACAGGCAGGCTTGTCTTGTTACAGTATTTACAGCTACCTGAAGAAAATTACTGGTGTTCTTTTGATCCTATTAGTACCACAGTCAGGCAGCTAGACTATTTACATTTAGTGCAGTGCGTCCTGCTCACAGTGTTCAGCTAGATCCGTTCCTGTTATCTTCCTACTGACAGTCAGGCTTGTCTTGTTACAGTATTTACAGCTACCTGAAGAAAATTACTGGTGTTCTTTTGATCCTATTAGTACCACAGTCAGGCAGCTAGACTATTTACATTTAGTGCAGTGCGTCCTGCTCACAGTGTTCAGCTAGATCCGTTCCTGTTATCTTCTTACTGACAGGCAGGCTTGTCTTGTTACAGTATTTTGAAGAAAATTACTGGTGTTCTTTTGATCCTATTAGTACCACAGTCAGGCAGCTAGACTATTTACATTTAGTGCAGTGCGTCCTGCTCACAGTGTTTAGTTAGATCCGTTCCTGTTATCTTCCTACTGACAGGCAGGCTTGTCTTGTTACAGTATATAAAGCTACCTGAAGAAAATTACTGGTGTTCTTTTGATCCTATTAGTACCACAGTCAGGCAGCTAGACTATTTACATTTAGTGCAGTGCGTCCTGCTCACAGTGTTCAGCTAGATCCGTTCCTGTTATCTTCCTACTGACAGGCAGGCTTGTCTTGTTACAGTATATA
This sequence comes from Lithobates septentrionalis, assembly GCA_037952835.1. Lineage (NCBI taxonomy): Eukaryota > Metazoa > Chordata > Amphibia > Anura > Ranidae > Lithobates > Lithobates septentrionalis. Next base: position 97,751 of record JBBDGP010004820.1, on the reverse strand, counting down.
AAGCTACCTGAAGAAAATTACTGGTGTTCTTTTGATCCTATTAGCACCACAGTCAGGCAGCTAGACTATTTACATTTAGTGCAGTGCATCCTGCTCACAGTGTTCAGCTAGATCTGTTCCTGTTATCTGCCTACTGACAGGCAGGCTTGTCTTGTTACAGTATTTTGAAGAAAATTACTAGTGTTCTTTTGATCCTATTAGTACCACAGTCAGGCAGCTAGACTATTTACATTTAGTGCAGTGCGTCCTGCTAACAGTGTTCAGCTAGATCCGTTCCTGTCATCTTCTTACTGACAGGCAGGCTTGTCTTGTTACAGTATTTACAGCTACCTGAAGAAAATTACTGGTGTTCTTTTGATCCTATTAGTACCACAGTCAGGCAGCTAGACTATTTACATTTAGTGCAGTGCGTCCTGCTCACAGTGTTCAGCTAGATCCGTTCCTGTTATCTTCCTACTGACAGGCAGGCTTGTCTTGTTACAGTATATAAAGCTACCTGAAGAAAATTACTGGTGTTCTTTTAATCCTATTAGTACCACAGTCAGGCAGCTAGACTATTTACATTTAGTGCAGTGCGTCCTGCTCACAGTGTTCAGCTAGATCCGTTCCTGTTATCTTCCTACTGACAGGCAGGCTTGTCTTGTTACAGTATATAAAGCTACCTGAAGAAAATTACTGGTGTTCTTTTAATCCTATTAGTACCACAGTCAGGCAGCTAGACTATTTACATTTAGTGCAGTGCGTCCTGCTCACAGTGTTCAGCTAGAGCCGTTCCTGTTATCTTCTTACTGACAGGCAGGCTTGTCTTGTTACAGTATTTTGAAGAAAATTACTGGTGTTCTTTTGATCCTATTAGTACCACAGTCAGGCAGCTAGACTATTTATATTTAGTGGAGTGCGTCCTGCTCACAGTGTTCAGCTAGATCCGTTCATGTTATCTTCCTACTGACAGGCAGGCTTGTCTTGTTACAGTATATAAAGCTACCTGAAGAAAATTACTGGTGTTCTTTTGATCCTATTAGTACCACAGTCAGGCAGCTAGACTATTTACATTTAGTGCAGTGCGTCCTGCTCACAGTGTTCAGCTAGATCCGTTCCTGTTATCTTCCTACTGACAGGCAGGCTTGTCTTGTTACAGTATATAAAGCTACCTGAAGAAAATTACTGGTGTTCTTTTGATCCTATTAGTACCACAGTCAGGCAGCTAGACTATTTACATTTAGTGCAGTGTGTCCTGCTCACAGTGTTTAGCTAGATCCGTTCCTGTTATCTTCCTACTGACAGGCAGGCTTGTCTTGTTACAGTATATAAAGCTACCTGAAGAAAATTACTGGTGTTCTTTTGATCCTATTAGTACCACAGTCAGGCAGCTAGACTATTTACATTTAGTGCAGTGCGTCCTGCTCACAGTGTTCAGCTAGATCTGTTCCTGTTATCTTCTTACTGACAGGCAGGCTTGTCTTGTTACAGTATTTTGAAGAAAATTACTGGTGTTCTTTTGATCCTATTAGTACCACAGTCAGGCAGCTAGACTATTTACATTTAGTGCAGTGCGTCCTGCTCACAGTGTTCAGCTAGATCTGTTCCTGTTATCTTCTTACTGACAGGCAGGCTTGTCTTGTTACAGTATTTACAGCTACCTGAAGAAAATTACTGGTGTTCTTTTGATCCTATTAGTACCACAGTCAGGCAGCTAGACTATTTACATTTAGTGCAGTGCGTCCTGCTCACAGTGTTCAGCTAGATCCGTTCCTGTTATCTTCCTACTGACAGGCAGGCTTGTCTTGTTACAGTATTTACAGCTACCTGAAGAAAATTACTGGTGTTCTTTTGATCCTATTAGTACCACAGTCAGGCAGCTAGACTATTTACATTTAGTGCAGTGCGTCCTGCTCACAGTGTTCAGCTAGATCCGTTCCTGTTATCTTCCTACTGACAGGCAGGCTTGTCTTGTTACAGTATTTACAGCTACCTGAAGAAAATTACTGGTGTTCTTTTGATCCTATTAGTACCACAGTCAGGCAGCTAGACTATTTACATTTAGTGCAGTGCGTCCTGCTCACAGTGTTCAGCTAGATCCGTTCCTGTTATCTTCTTACTGACAGGCAGGCTTGTCTTGTTACAGTATTTTGAAGAAAATTACTGGTGTTCTTTTGATCCTATTAGTACCACAGTCAGGCAGCTAGACTATTTACATTTAGTGCAGTGCGTCCTGCTCACAGTGTTTAGTTAGATCCGTTCCTGTTATCTTCCTACTGACAGGCAGGCTTGTCTTGTTACAGTATATAAAGCTACCTGAAGAAAATTACTGGTGTTCTTTTGATCCTATTAGTACCACAGTCAGGCAGCTAGACTATTTACATTTAGTGCAGTGCGTCCTGCTCACAGTGTTCAGCTAGATCCGTTCCTGTTATCTTCCTACTGACAGGCAGGCTTGTCTTGTTACAGTATATAAAGCTACCTGAAGAAAATTACTGGTGTTCTTTTAATCCTATTAGTACCACAGTCAGGCAGCTAGACTATTTACATTTAGTGCAGTGCGTCCTGCTCACAGTGTTCAGCTAGATCCGTTCCTGTTATCTTCTTACTGACAGGCAGGCTTGTCTTGTTACAGTATTTTGAAGAAAATTACTGGTGTTCTTTTGATCCTATTAGTACCACAGTCAGGCAGCTAGACTATTTACATTTAGTGCAGTGGGTCCTGCTCACAGTGTTCAGCTAGATCCGTTCCTGTTATCTTCCTACTGACAGGCAGGCTTGTCTTGTTACAGTATATAAAGCTACCTGAAGAAAATTACTGGTGTTCTTTTGATCCTATTAGTACCACAGTCAGGCAGCTAGACTATTTACATTTAGTGCAGTGCATCCTGCTCACAGTGTTCAGCTAGATCTGTTCCTGTTATCTTCTTACTGACAGGCAGGCTTGTCTTGTTACAGTATTTTGAAGAAAATTACTGGTGTTCTTTTGATCCTATTAGTACCACAGTCAGGCAGCTAGACTATTTACATTTAGTGCAGTGCGTCCTGCTCACAGTGTTCAGCTAGATCCGTTCCTGTTATCTTCTTACTGACAGGCAGGCTTGTCTTGTTACAGTATTTATAGCTACCTGAAGAAAATTACTGGTGTTCTTTTGATCCTATTAGTACCACAGTCAGGCAGCTAGACTATTTACATTTAGTGCAGTGCGTCCTGCTCACAGTGTTCAGCTAGATCCGTTCCTGTTATCTTCTTACTGACAGGCAGGCTTGTCTTGTTACAGTATTTTGAAGAAAATTACTGGTGTTCTTTTGATCCTATTAGTACCACGGTCAGGCAGCTAGACTATTTACATTTAGTGCAGTGCGTCCTGCTCACAGTGTTTAGTTAGATCCGTTCCTGTTATCTTCCTACTGACAGGCAGGCTTGTCTTGTTACAGTATATAAAACTACCTGAAGAAAATTACTGGTGTTCTTTTGATCCTATTAGTACCACAGTCAGGCAGCTAGACTATTTACATTTAGTGCAGTGCGTCCTGCTCACAGTGTTCAGCTAGATCCGTTCCTGTTATCTTCCTACTGACAGGCAGGCTTGTCTTGTTACAGTATATAAAGCTACCTGAAGAAAATTACTGGTGTTCTTTTAATCCTATTAGTACCACAGTCAGGCAGCTAGACTATTTACATTTAGTGCAGTGCGTCCTGCTCACAGTGTTCAGCTAGATCCGTTCCTGTTATCTTCTTACTGACAGGCAGGCTTGTCTTGTTACAGTATTTTGAAGAAAATTACTGGTGTTCTTTTGATCCTATTAGTACCACGGTCAGGCAGCTAGACTATTTACATTTAGTGCAGTGCGTCCTGCTCACAGTGTTTAGTTAGATCCGTTCCTGTTATCTTCCTACTGACAGGCAGGCTTGTCTTGTTACAGTATATAAAGCTACCTGAAGAAAATTACTGGTGTTCTTTTGATCCTATTAGTACCACAGTCAGGCAGCTAGACTATTTACATTTAGTGCAGTGCGTCCTGCTCACAGTGTTCAGCTAGATCCGTTCCTGTTATCTTCCTACTGACAGGCAGGCTTGTCTTGTTACAGTATATAAAGCTACCTGAAGAAAATTACTGGTGTTCTTTTAATCCTATTAGTACCACAGTCAGGCAGCTAGACTATTTACATTTAGTGCAGTGCGTCCTGCTCACAGTGTTCAGCTAGATCCGTTCCTGTTATCTTCTTACTGACAGGCAGGCTTGTCTTGTTACAGTATTTTGAAGAAAATTACTGGTGTTCTTTTGATCCTATTAGTACCACAGTCAGGCAGCTAGACTATTTACATTTAGTGCAGTCCTGCTCACAGTGTTTAGCTAGATCCGTTCCTGTTATCTTCCTACTGACAGGCAGGCTTGTCTTGTTACAGTATATAAAGCTACCTGAAGAAAATTAATGGTGTTCTTGTAATCCTATTAGTACCACAGTCAGGCAGCTAGACTATTTACATTTAGTGCAGTGCGTCCTGCTCACAGTGTTCAGCTAGATCCTTTCCTGTTATCTTCTTACTGACAGGCAGGCTTGTCTTGTTACAGTATTTTGAAGAAAATTACTGGTGTTCTTTTGATCCTATTAGTACCACAGTCAGGCAGCTAGACTATTTATATTTAGTGCAGTGCGTCCTGCTCACAGTGTTCAGCTAGATCCGTTCATGTTATCTTCCTACTGACAGGCAGGCTTGTCTTGTTACAGTATATAAAGCTACCTGAAGAAAATTACTGGTGTTCTTTTGATCCTATTAGTACCACAGTCAGGCAGCTAGACTATTTACATTTAGTGCAGTGCCTCCTGCTCACAGTGTTCAGCTAGATCCGTTCCTGTTATCTTCCTACTGACAGGCAGGCTTGTCTTGTTACAGTATATAAAGCTACCTGAAGAAAATTACTGGTGTTCTTTTGATCCTATTAGTACCACAGTCAGGCAGCTAGACTATTTACATTTAGTGCAGTGCGTCCTGCTCACAGTGTTCAGCTAGATCCGTTCCTGTTATCTTCCTACTGACAGGCAGGCTTGTCTTGTTACAGTATATAAAGCTACCTGAAGACAATTACTGGTGTTCTTTTGATCCTATTAGCACCACAGTCAGGCAGCTAGACTATTTACATTTAGTGCAGTGCATCCTGCTCACAGTGTTCAGCTAGATCTGTTCCTGTTATCTTCCTACTGACAGGCAGGCTTGTCTTGTTACAGTATTTTGAAGAAAATTACTGGTGTTCTTTTGATCCTATTAGTACCACAGTCAGGCAGCTAGACTATTTACATTTAGTGCAGTGCGTCCTGCTCACAGTGTTCAGCTACCCTGTTTCCCCGAAAATAAGACCTAGCGTGGTTGTCGGTGATGGCTGCAATATAAGCCCTACCCCCCAAATAAGCCCTAGTTGAAGTCCTTGTAGGTCTTCTTTTCAGGGTAGGGCTTATTTTCAGGGAAACGGGGAAGGGCTTATTTGGATGGTAGGGCTTATATTGCAGCCATCACCGACAACCACGCTAGGTCTTATTTTCGGGGAAACAGGGTAGATCCGTTCCTGTTATCTTCTTACTGACAGGCAGGCTTGTCTTGTTACAGTATTTACAGCTACCTGAAGAAAATTACTGGTGTTCTTTTGATCCTATTAGTACCACAGTCAGGCAGCTAGACTATTTACATTTAGTGCAGTGCGTCCTGCTCACAGTGTTCAGCTAGATCCGTTCCTGTTATCTTCCTACTGACAGGCAGGCTTGTCTTGTTACAGTATTTACAGCTACCTGAAGAAAATTACTGGTGTTCTTTTGATCCTATTAGTACCACAGTCAGGCAGCTAGACTATTTACATTTAGTGCAGTGCGTCCTGCTCACAGTGTTCAGCTAGATCCGTTCCTGTTATCTTCCTACTGACAGGCAGGCTTGTCTTGTTACAGTATATAAAGCTACCTGAAGAAAATTACTGGTGTTCTTTTAATCCTATTAGTACCACAGTCAGGCAGCTAGACTATTTACATTTAGTGCAGTGCGTCCTGCTCACAGTGTTCAGCTAGAGCCGTTCCTGTTATCTTCTTACTGACAGGCAGGCTTGTCTTGTTACAGTATTTTGAAGAAAATTACTGGTGTTCTTTTGATCCTATTAGTACCACAGTCAGGCAGCTAGACTATTTACATTTAGTGCAGTGCGTCCTGCTCACAGTGTTCAGCTAGATCCGTTCCTGTTATCTTCCTACTGACAGGCAGGCTTGTCTTGTTACACTATATAAAGCTACCTGAAGAAAATTACTGGTGTTCTTTTGATCCTATTAGTACCACAGTCAGGCAGCTAGACTATTTACATTTAGTGCAGTGCGTCCTGCTCACAGTGTTCAGCTAGATCCGTTCCTGTTATCTTCCTACTGACAGGCAGGCTTGTCTTGTTACAGTATATAAAGCTACCTGAAGAAAATTACTGGTGTTCTTTTGATCCTATTAGTACCACAGTCAGGCAGCTAGACTATTTACATTTAGTGCAGTGCGTCCTGCTCACAGTGTTCAGCTAGATCCGTTCCTGTTATCTTCTTACTGACAGGCAGGCTTGTCTTGTTACAGTATTTATAGCTACCTGAAGAAAATTACTGGTGTTCTTTTGATCCTATTAGTACCACAGTCAGGCAGCTAGACTATTTACATTTAGTGCAGTGCGTCCTGCTCACAGTGTTCAGCTAGATCCGTTCCTGTTATCTTCTTACTGACAGGCAGGCTTGTCTTGTTACAGTATTTTGAAGAAAATTACTGGTGTTCTTTTGATCCTATTAGTACCACGGTCAGGCAGCTAGACTATTTACATTTAGTGCAGTGCGTCCTGCTCACAGTGTTTAGTTAGATCCGTTCCTGTTATCTTCCTACTGACAGGCAGGCTTGTCTTGTTACAGTATATAAAGCTACCTGAAGAAAATTACTGGTGTTCTTTTGATCCTATTAGTACCACAGTCAGGCAGCTAGACTATTTACATTTAGTGCAGTGCGTCCTGCTCACAGTGTTCAGCTAGATCCGTTCCTGTTATCTTCCTACTGACAGGCAGGCTTGTCTTGTTACAGTATATAAAGCTACCTGAAGAAAATTACTGGTGTTCTTTTAATCCTATTAGTACCACAGTCAGGCAGCTAGACTATTTACATTTAGTGCAGTGCGTCCTGCTCACAGTGTTCAGCTAGATCCGTTCCTGTTATCTTCTTACTGACAGGCAGGCTTGTCTTGTTACAGTATTTTGAAGAAAATTACTGGTGTTCTTTTGATCCTATTAGTACCACGGTCAGGCAGCTAGACTATTTACATTTAGTGCAGTGCGTCCTGCTCACAGTGTTTAGTTAGATCCGTTCCTGTTATCTTCCTACTGACAGGCAGGCTTGTCTTGTTACAGTATATAAAGCTACCTGAAGAAAATTACTGGTGTTCTTTTGATCCTATTAGTACCACAGTCAGGCAGCTAGACTATTTACATTTAGTGCAGTGCGTCCTGCTCACAGTGTTCAGCTAGATCCGTTCCTGTTATCTTCCTACTGACAGGCAGGCTTGTCTTGTTACAGTATATAAAGCTACCTGAAGAAAATTACTGGTGTTCTTTTAATCCTATTAGTACCACAGTCAGGCAGCTAGACTATTTACATTTAGTGCAGTGCGTCCTGCTCACAGTGTTCAGCTAGATCCGTTCCTGTTATCTTCTTACTGACAGGCAGGCTTGTCTTGTTACAGTATTTTGAAGAAAATTACTGGTGTTCTTTTGATCCTATTAGTACCACAGTCAGGCAGCTAGACTATTTACATTTAGTGCAGTCCTGCTCACAGTGTTTAGCTAGATCCGTTCCTGTTATCTTCCTACTGACAGGCAGGCTTGTCTTGTTACAGTATATAAAGCTACCTGAAGAAAATTAATGGTGTTCTTGTAATCCTATTAGTACCACAGTCAGGCAGCTAGACTATTTACATTTAGTGCAGTGCGTCCTGCTCACAGTGTTCAGCTAGATCCTTTCCTGTTATCTTCTTACTGACAGGCAGGCTTGTCTTGTTACAGTATTTTGAAGAAAATTACTGGTGTTCTTTTGATCCTATTAGTACCACAGTCAGGCAGCTAGACTATTTATATTTAGTGCAGTGCGTCCTGCTCACAGTGTTCAGCTAGATCCGTTCATGTTATCTTCCTACTGACAGGCAGGCTTGTCTTGTTACAGTATATAAAGCTACCTGAAGAAAATTACTGGTGTTCTTTTGATCCTATTAGTACCACAGTCAGGCAGCTAGACTATTTACATTTAGTGCAGTGTGTCCTGCTCACAGTGTTTAGCTAGATCCGTTCTTGTTATCTTCCTACTGACAGGCAGGCTTGTCTTGTTACAGTATATAAAGCTACCTGAAGAAAATTACTGGTGTTCTTTTGATCCTATTAGTACCACAGTCAGGCAGCTAGACTATTTACATTTAGTGCAGTGCGTCCTGCTCACAGTGTTCAGCTAGATCTGTTCCTGTTATCTTCTTACTGACAGGCAGGCTTGTCTTGTTACAGTATTTTGAAGAAAATTACTGGTGTTCTTTTGATCCTATTAGTACCACAGTCAGGCAGCTAGACTATTTACATTTAGTGCAGTGTGTCCTGCTCACAGTGTTTAGCTAGATCCGTTCTTGTTATCTTCCTACTGACAGGCAGGCTTGTCTTGTTACAGTATATAAAGCTACCTGAAGAAAATTACTGGTGTTCTTTTAATCCTATTAGTACCACAGTCAGGCAGCTAGACTATTTACATTTAGTGCAGTGCGTCCTGCTCACAGTGTTCAGCTAGATCCGTTCCTGTTATCTTCTTACTGACAGGCAGGCTTGTCTTGTTACAGTATTTTGAAGAAAATTACTGGTGTTCTTTTGATCCTATTAGTACCACGGTCAGGCAGCTAGACTATTTACATTTAGTGCAGTGCGTCCTGCTCACAGTGTTTAGTTAGATCCGTTCCTGTTATCTTCCTACTGACAGGCAGGCTTGTCTTGTTACAGTATATAAAGCTACCTGAAGAAAATTACTGGTGTTCTTTTGATCCTATTAGTACCACAGTCAGGCAGCTAGACTATTTACATTTAGTGCAGTGCGTCCTGCTCACAGTGTTCAGCTAGATCCGTTCCTGTTATCTTCCTACTGACAGGCAGGCTTGTCTTGTTACAGTATATAAAGCTACCTGAAGAAAATTACTGGTGTTCTTTTAATCCTATTAGTACCACAGTCAGGCAGCTAGACTATTTACATTTAGTGCAGTGCGTCCTGCTCACAGTGTTCAGCTAGATCCGTTCCTGTTATCTTCTTACTGACAGGCAGGCTTGTCTTGTTACAGTATTTTGAAGAAAATTACTGGTGTTCTTTTGATCCTATTAGTACCACAGTCAGGCAGCTAGACTATTTACATTTAGTGCAGTCCTGCTCACAGTGTTTAGCTAGATCCGTTCCTGTTATCTTCCTACTGACAGGCAGGCTTGTCTTGTTACAGTATATAAAGCTACCTGAAGAAAATTAATGGTGTTCTTGTAATCCTATTAGTACCACAGTCAGGCAGCTAGACTATTTACATTTAGTGCAGTGCGTCCTGCTCACAGTGTTCAGCTAGATCCTTTCCTGTTATCTTCTTACTGACAGGCAGGCTTGTCTTGTTACAGTATTTTGAAGAAAATTACTGGTGTTCTTTTGATCCTATTAGTACCACAGTCAGGCAGCTAGACTATTTATATTTAGTGCAGTGCGTCCTGCTCACAGTGTTCAGCTAGATCCGTTCATGTTATCTTCCTACTGACAGGCAGGCTTGTCTTGTTACAGTATATAAAGCTACCTGAAGAAAATTACTGGTGTTCTTTTGATCCTATTAGTACCACAGTCAGGCAGCTAGACTATTTACATTTAGTGCAGTGCCTCCTGCTCACAGTGTTCAGCTAGATCCGTTCCTGTTATCTTCCTACTGACAGGCAGGCTTGTCTTGTTACAGTATATAAAGCTACCTGAAGAAAATTACTGGTGTTCTTTTGATCCTATTAGTACCACAGTCAGGCAGCTAGACTATTTACATTTAGTGCAGTGCGTCCTGCTCACAGTGTTCAGCTAGATCCGTTCCTGTTATCTTCCTACTGACAGGCAGGCTTGTCTTGTTACAGTATATAAAGCTACCTGAAGACAATTACTGGTGTTCTTTTGATCCTATTAGCACCACAGTCAGGCAGCTAGACTATTTACATTTAGTGCAGTGCATCCTGCTCACAGTGTTCAGCTAGATCTGTTCCTGTTATCTTCCTACTGACAGGCAGGCTTGTCTTGTTACAGTATTTTGAAGAAAATTACTGGTGTTCTTTTGATCCTATTAGTACCACAGTCAGGCAGCTAGACTATTTACATTTAGTGCAGTGCGTCCTGCTCACAGTGTTCAGCTAGATCCGTTCCTGTTATCTTCTTACTGACAGGCAGGCTTGTCTTGTTACAGTATTTACAGCTACCTGAAGAAAATTACTGGTGTTCTTTTGATCCTATTAGTACCACAGTCAGGCAGCTAGACTATTTACATTTAGTGCAGTGCGTCCTGCTCACAGTGTTCAGCTAGATCCGTTCCTGTTATCTTCCTACTGACAGGCAGGCTTGTCTTGTTACAGTATTTACAGCTACCTGAAGAAAATTACTGGTGTTCTTTTGATCCTATTAGTACCACAGTCAGGCAGCTAGACTATTTACATTTAGTGCAGTGCGTCCTGCTCACAGTGTTCAGCTAGATCCGTTCCTGTTATCTTCCTACTGACAGGCAGGCTTGTCTTGTTACAGTATATAAAGCTACCTGAAGAAAATTACTGGTGTTCTTTTAATCCTATTAGTACCACAGTCAGGCAGCTAGACTATTTACATTTAGTGCAGTGCGTCCTGCTCACAGTGTTCAGCTAGAGCCGTTCCTGTTATCTTCTTACTGACAGGCAGGCTTGTCTTGTTACAGTATTTTGAAGAAAATTACTGGTGTTCTTTTGATCCTATTAGTACCACAGTCAGGCAGCTAGACTATTTACATTTAGTGCAGTGCGTCCTGCTCACAGTGTTCAGCTAGATCCGTTCCTGTTATCTTCCTACTGACAGGCAGGCTTGTCTTGTTACACTATATAAAGCTACCTGAAGAAAATTACTGGTGTTCTTTTGATCCTATTAGTACCACAGTCAGGCAGCTAGACTATTTACATTTAGTGCAGTGCGTCCTGCTCACAGTGTTCAGCTAGATCCGTTCCTGTTATCTTCCTACTGACAGGCAGGCTTGTCTTGTTACAGTATATAAAGCTACCTGAAGAAAATTACTGGTGTTCTTTTGATCCTATTAGTACCACAGTCAGGCAGCTAGACTATTTACATTTAGTGCAGTGCGTCCTGCTCACAGTGTTCAGCTAGATCTGTTCCTGTTATCTTCTTACTGACAGGCAGGCTTGTCTTGTTACAGTATTTTGAAGAAAATTACTGGTGTTCTTTTGATCCTATTAGTACCACAGTCAGGCAGCTAGACTATTTACATTTAGTGCAGTGCGTCCTGCTCACAGTGTTCAGCTAGATCTGTTCCTGTTATCTTCTTACTGACAGGCAGGCTTGTCTTGTTACAGTATTTACAGCTACCTGAAGAAAATTACTGGTGTTCTTTTGATCCTATTAGTACCACAGTCAGGCAGCTAGACTATTTACATTTAGTGCAGTGCGTCCTGCTCACAGTGTTCAGCTAGATCCGTTCCTGTTATCTTCCTACTGACAGGCAGGCTTGTCTTGTTACAGTATTTACAGCTACCTGAAGAAAATTACTGGTGTTCTTTTGATCCTATTAGTACCACAGTCAGGCAGCTAGACTATTTACATTTAGTGCAGTGCGTCCTGCTCACAGTGTTCAGCTAGATCCGTTCCTGTTATCTTCCTACTGACAGGCAGGCTTGTCTTGTTACAGTATTTTGAAGAAAATTACTGGTGTTCTTTTGATCCTATTAGTACCACAGTCAGGCAGCTAGACTATTTACATTTAGTGCAGTGCGTCCTGCTCACAGTGTTCAGCTAGATCCGTTCCTGTTATCTTCTTACTGACAGGCAGGCTTGTCTTGTTACAGTATTTATAGCTACCTGAAGAAAATTACTGGTGTTCTTTTGATCCTATTAGTACCACAGTCAGGCAGCTAGACTATTTACATTTAGTGCAGTGCGTCCTGCTCACAGTGTTCAGCTAGATCCGTTCATGTTATCTTCCTACTGACAGGCAGGCTTGTCTTGTTACAGTATATAAAGCTACCTGAAGAAAATTACTGGTGTTCTTTTGATCCTATTAGTACCACAGTCAGGCAGCTAGACTATTTACATTTAGTGCAGTGCGTCCTGCTCACAGTGTTCAGCTAGATCCGTTCCTGTTATCTTCCTACTGACAGGCAGGCTTGTCTTGTTACAGTATATAAAGCTACCTGAAGAAAATTACTGGTGTTCTTTTGATCCTATTAGTACCACAGTCAGGCAGCTAGACTATTTACATTTAGTGCAGTGCATCCTGCTCACAGTGTTCAGCTAGATCTGTTCCTGTTATCTTCTTACTGACAGGCAGGCTTGTCTTGTTACAGTATTTTGAAGAAAATTACTGGTGTTCTTTTGATCCTATTAGTACCACAGTCAGGCAGCTAGACTATTTACATTTAGTGCAGTGCGTCCTGCTCACAGTGTTCAGCTAGATCCGTTCCTGTTATCTTCTTACTGACAGGCAGGCTTGTCTTGTTACAGTATTTATAGCTACCTGAAGAAAATTACTGGTGTTCTTTTGATCCTATTAGTACCACAGTCAGGCAGCTAGACTATTTACATTTAGTGCAGTGCGTCCTGCTCACAGTGTTCAGCTAGATCCGTTCCTGTTATCTTCTTACTGACAGGCAGGCTTGTCTTGTTACAGTATTTTGAAGAAAATTACTGGTGTTCTTTTGATCCTATTAGTACCACAGTCAGGCAGCTAGACTATTTACATTTAGTGCAGTCCTGCTCACAGTGTTTAGCTAGATCCGTTCCTGTTATCTTCCTACTGACAGGCAGGCTTGTCTTGTTACAGTATATAAAGCTACCTGAAGAAAATTAATGGTGTTCTTGTAATCCTATTAGTACCACAGTCAGGCAGCTATACTATTTACATTTAGTGCAGTGCGTCCTGCTCACAGTGTTCAGCTAGATCCGTTCCTGTTATCTTCTTACTGACAGGCAGGCTTGTCTTGTTACAGTATTTTGAAGAAAATTACTGGTGTTCTTTTGATCCTATTAGTACCACAGTCAGGCAGCTAGACTATTTATATTTAGTGCAGTGCGTCCTGCTCACAGTGTTCAGCTAGATCCGTTCATGTTATCTTCCTACTGACAGGCAGGCTTGTCTTGTTACAGTATATAAAGCTACCTGAAGAAAATTACTGGTGTTCTTTTGATCCTATTAGTACCACAGTCAGGCAGCTAGACTATTTACATTTAGTGCAGTGCGTCCTGCTCACAGTGTTCAGCTAGATCCGTTCCTGTTATCTTCCTACTGACAGGCAGGCTTGTCTTGTTACAGTATATAAAGCTACCTGAAGAAAATTACTGGTGTTCTTTTGATCCTATTAGTACCACAGTCAGGCAGCTAGACTATTTACATTTAGTGCAGTGCGTCCTGCTCACAGTGTTCAGCTAGATCCGTTCCTGTTATCTTCCTACTGACAGGCAGGCTTGTCTTGTTACACTATATAAAGCTACCTGAAGAAAATTACTGGTGTTCTTTTGATCCTATTAGCACCACAGTCAGGCAGCTAGACTATTTACATTTAGTGCAGTGCATCCTGCTCACAGTGTTCAGCTAGATCTGTTCCTGTTATCTTCCTACTGACAGGCAGGCTTGTCTTGTTACAGTATTTTGAAGAAAATTACTGGTGTTCTTGTGATCCTATTAGTACCACAGTCAGGCAGCTAGACTATTTACATTTAGTGCAGTGCGTCCTGCTCACAGTGTTCAGCTAGATCCGTTCCTGTTATCTTCTTACTGACGGGCAGGCTTGTCTTGTTACAGTATTTACAGCTACCTGAAGAAAATTACTGGTGTTCTTTTGATCCTATTAGCACCACAGTCAGGCAGCTAGACTATTTACATTTAGTGCAGTGCGTCCTGCTCACAGTGTTCAGCTAGATCCGTTCCTGTTATCTTCCTACTGACAGGCAGGCTTGTCTTGTTACAGTATTTTGAAGAAAATTACTGGTGTTCTTTTGATCCTATTAGTACCACAGTCAGGCAGCTAGACTATTTACATTTAGTGCAGTCCTGCTCACAGTGTTTAGCTAGATCCGTTCCTGTTATCTTCCTACTGACAGGCAGGCTTGTCTTGTTACAGTATATAAAGCTACCTGAAGAAAATTAATGGTGTTCTTGTAATCCTATTAGTACCACAGTCAGGCAGCTAGACTATTTACATTTAGTGCAGTGCGTCCTGCTCACAGTGTTCAGCTAGATCCGTTCCTGTTATCTTCTTACTGACAGGCAGGCTTGTCTTGTTACAGTATTTTGAAGAAAATTACTGGTGTTCTTTTGATCCTATTAGTACCACAGTCAGGCAGCTAGACTATTTATATTTAGTGCAGTGCGTCCTGCTCACAGTGTTCAGCTAGATCCGTTCATGTTATCTTCCTACTGACAGGCAGGCTTGTCTTGTTACAGTATATAAAGCTACCTGAAGAAAATTACTGGTGTTCTTTTGATCCTATTAGTACCACAGTCAGGCAGCTAGACTATTTACATTTAGTGCAGTGCGTCCTGCTCACAGTGTTCAGCTAGATCCGTTCCTGTTATCTTCCTACTGACAGGCAGGCTTGTCTTGTTACAGTATATAAAGCTACCTGAAGAAAATTACTGGTGTTCTTTTGATCCTATTAGTACCACAGTCAGGCAGCTAGACTATTTACATTTAGTGCAGTGCGTCCTGCTCACAGTGTTCAGCTAGATCCGTTCCTGTTATCTTCCTACTGACAGGCAGGCTTGTCTTGTTACAGTATATAAAGCTACCTGAAGAAAATTACTGGTGTTCTTTTGATCCTATTAGCACCACAGTCAGGCAGCTAGACTATTTACATTTAGTGCAGTGCATCCTGCTCACAGTGTTCAGCTAGATCTGTTCCTGTTATCTTCCTACTGACAGGCAGGCTTGTCTTGTTACAGTATTTTGAAGAAAATTAATGGTGTTCTTTTGATCCTATTAGTACCACAGTCAGGCAGCTAGACTATTTACATTTAGTGCAGTGCGTCCTGCTCACAGTGTTCAGCTAGATCCGTTCCTGTTATCTTCTTACTGACAGGCAGGCTTGTCTTGTTACAGTATTTACAGCTACCTGAAGAAAATTACTGGTGTTCTTTTGATCCTATTAGTACCACAGTCAGGCAGCTAGACTATTTACATTTAGTGCAGTGCGTCCTGCTCACAGTGTTCAGCTAGATCCGTTCCTGTTATCTTCCTACTGACAGGCAGGCTTGTCTTGTTACAGTATTTACAGCTACCTGAAGAAAATTACTGGTGTTCTTTTGATCCTATTAGTAC
Source organism: Lithobates septentrionalis (assembly GCA_037952835.1). Lineage (NCBI taxonomy): Eukaryota > Metazoa > Chordata > Amphibia > Anura > Ranidae > Lithobates > Lithobates septentrionalis. Next base: position 82,180 of record JBBDGP010004820.1, on the reverse strand, counting down.
CACAGTCAGGCAGCTAGACTATTTACATTTAGTGCAGTGCGTCCTGCTCACAGTGTTCAGCTAGATCCGTTCCTGTTATCTTCCTACTGACAGGCAGGCTTGTCTTGTTACAGTATATAAAGCTACCTGAAGAAAATTACTGGTGTTCTTTTGATCCTATTAGTACCACAGTCAGGCAGCTAGACTATTTACATTTAGTGCAGTGCGTCCTGCTCACAGTGTTCAGCTAGATCCGTTCCTGTTATCTTCCTACTGACAGGCAGGCTTGTCTTGTTACAGTATATAAAGCTACCTGAAGAAAATTACTGGTGTTCTTTTAATCCTATTAGTACCACAGTCAGGCAGCTAGACTATTTACATTTAGTGCAGTGCGTCCTGCTCACAGTGTTCAGCTAGATCCGTTCCTGTTATCTTCTTACTGACAGGCAGGCTTGTCTTGTTACAGTATTTTGAAGAAAATTACTGGTGTTCTTTTGATCCTATTAGTACCACAGTCAGGCAGCTAGACTATTTACATTTAGTGCAGTCCTGCTCACAGTGTTTAGCTAGATCCGTTCCTGTTATCTTCCTACTGACAGGCAGGCTTGTCTTGTTACAGTATATAAAGCTACCTGAAGAAAATTAATGGTGTTCTTGTAATCCTATTAGTACCACAGTCAGGCAGCTAGACTATTTACATTTAGTGCAGTGCGTCCTGCTCACAGTGTTCAGCTAGATCCGTTCCTGTTATCTTCTTACTGACAGGCAGGCTTGTCTTGTTACAGTATTTTGAAGAAAATTACTGGTGTTCTTTTGATCCTATTAGTACCACAGTCAGGCAGCTAGACTATTTATATTTAGTGCAGTGCGTCCTGCTCACAGTGTTCAGCTAGATCCGTTCATGTTATCTTCCTACTGACAGGCAGGCTTGTCTTGTTACAGTATATAAAGCTACCTGAAGAAAATTACTGGTGTTCTTTTGATCCTATTAGTACCACAGTCAGGCAGCTAGACTATTTACATTTAGTGCAGTGCGTCCTGCTCACAGTGTTCAGCTAGATCCGTTCCTGTTATCTTCCTACTGACAGGCAGGCTTGTCTTGTTACAGTATATAAAGCTACCTGAAGAAAATTACTGGTGTTCTTTTGATCCTATTAGTACCACAGTCAGGCAGCTAGACTATTTACATTTAGTGCAGTGCGTCCTGCTCACAGTGTTCAGCTAGATCCGTTCCTGTTATCTTCCTACTGACAGGCAGGCTTGTCTTGTTACACTATATAAAGCTACCTGAAGAAAATTACTGGTGTTCTTTTGATCCTATTAGCACCACAGTCAGGCAGCTAGACTATTTACATTTAGTGCAGTGCATCCTGCTCACAGTGTTCAGCTAGATCTGTTCCTGTTATCTTCCTACTGACAGGCAGGCTTGTCTTGTTACAGTATTTTGAAGAAAATTACTGGTGTTCTTTTGATCCTATTAGTACCACAGTCAGGCAGCTAGACTATTTACATTTAGTGCAGTGCGTCCTGCTCACAGTGTTCAGCTAGATCCGTTCCTGTTATCTTCTTACTGACAGGCAGGCTTGTCTTGTTACAGTATTTACAGCTACCTGAAGAAAATTACTGGTGTTCTTTTGATCCTATTAGTACCACAGTCAGGCAGCTAGACTATTTACATTTAGTGCAGTGCGTCCTGCTCACAGTGTTCAGCTAGATCCGTTCCTGTTATCTTCCTACTGACAGGCAGGCTTGTCTTGTTACAGTATTTACAGCTACCTGAAGAAAATTACTGGTGTTCTTTTGATCCTATTAGTACCACAGTCAGGCAGCTAGACTATTTACATTTAGTGCAGTGCGTCCTGCTCACAGTGTTCAGCTAGATCCGTTCCTGTTATCTTCCTACTGACAGGCAGGCTTGTCTTGTTACAGTATATAAAGCTACCTGAAGAAAATTACTGGTGTTCTTTTAATCCTATTAGTACCACAGTCAGGCAGCTAGACTATTTACATTTAGTGCAGTGCGTCCTGCTCACAGTGTTCAGCTAGAGCCGTTCCTGTTATCTTCTTACTAACAGGCAGGCTTGTCTTGTTACAGTATTTTGAAGAAAATTACTGGTGTTCTTTTGATCCTATTAGTACCACAGTCAGGCAGCTAGACTATTTACATTTAGTGCAGTGCGTCCTGCTCACAGTGTTCAGCTAGATCCGTTCCTGTTATCTTCCTACTGACAGGCAGGCTTGTCTTGTTACAGTATATAAAGCTACCTGAAGAAAATTACTGGTGTTCTTTTGATCCTATTAGTACCACAGTCAGGCAGCTAGACTATTTACATTTAGTGCAGTGCGTCCTGCTCACAGTGTTCAGCTAGATCTGTTCCTGTTATCTTCTTACTGACAGGCAGGCTTGTCTTGTTACAGTATTTTGAAGAAAATTACTGGTGTTCTTTTGATCCTATTAGTACCACAGTCAGGCAGCTAGACTATTTACATTTAGTGCAGTGCGTCCTGCTCACAGTGTTCAGCTAGATCTGTTCCTGTTATCTTCTTACTGACAGGCAGGCTTGTCTTGTTACAGTATTTACAGCTACCTGAAGAAAATTACTGGTGTTCTTTTGATCCTATTAGTACCACAGTCAGGCAGCTAGACTATTTACATTTAGTGCAGTGCGTCCTGCTCACAGTGTTCAGCTAGATCCGTTCCTGTTATCTTCCTACTGACAGGCAGGCTTGTCTTGTTACAGTATTTACAGCTACCTGAAGAAAATTACTGGTGTTCTTTTGATCCTATTAGTACCACAGTCAGGCAGCTAGACTATTTACATTTAGTGCAGTGCGTCCTGCTCACAGTGTTCAGCTAGATCCGTTCCTGTTATCTTCCTACTGACAGTCAGGCTTGTCTTGTTACAGTATTTACAGCTACCTGAAGAAAATTACTGGTGTTCTTTTGATCCTATTAGTACCACAGTCAGGCAGCTAGACTATTTACATTTAGTGCAGTGCGTCCTGCTTACAGTGTTCAGCTAGATCCGTTCCTGTTATCTTCCTACTGACAGGCAGGCTTGTCTTGTTACAGTATTTACAGCTACCTGAAGAAAATTACTGGTGTTCTTTTGATCCTATTAGTACCACAGTCAGGCAGCTAGACTATTTACATTTAGTGCAGTGCGTCCTGCTCACAGTGTTCAGCTAGATCCGTTCCTGTTATCTTCCTACTGACAGGCAGGCTTGTCTTGTTACAGTATATAAAGCTACCTGAAGAAAATTACTGGTGTTCTTTTGATCCTATTAGTACCACAGTCAGGCAGCTAGACTATTTACATTTAGTGCAGTGCATCCTGCTCACAGTGTTCAGCTAGATCTGTTCCTGTTATCTTCTTACTGACAGGCAGGCTTGTCTTGTTACAGTATTTTGAAGAAAATTACTGGTGTTCTTTTGATCCTATTAGTACCACAGTCAGGCAGCTAGAATATTTACATTAAGTGCAGTGCGTCCTGCTCACAGTGTTCAGCTAGATCCGTTCCTGTTATCTTCTTACTGACAGGCAGGCTTGTCTTGTTACAGTATTTATAGCTACCTGAAGAAAATTACTGGTGTTCTTTTGATCCTATTAGTACCACAGTCAGGCAGCTAGACTATTTACATTTAGTGCAGTGCGTCCTGCTCACAGTGTTCAGCTAGATCCGTTCCTGTTATCTTCTTACTGACAGGCAGGCTTGTCTTGCTACAGTATTTTGAAGAAAATTACTGGTGTTCTTTTGATCCTATTAGTACCACGGTCAGGCAGCTAGACTATTTACATTTAGTGCAGTGCGTCCTGCTCACAGTGTTTAGTTAGATCCGTTCCTGTTATCTTCCTACTGACAGGCAGGCTTGTCTTGTTACAGTATATAAAGCTACCTGAAGAAAATTACTGGTGTTCTTTTGATCCTATTAGTACCACAGTCAGGCAGCTAGACTATTTACATTTAGTGCAGTGCGTCCTGCTCACAGTGTTCAGCTAGATCCGTTCCTGTTATCTTCCTACTGACAGGCAGGCTTGTCTTGTTACAGTATATAAAGCTACCTGAAGAAAATTACTGGTGTTCTTTTAATCCTATTAGTACCACAGTCAGGCAGCTAGACTATTTACATTTAGTGCAGTGCGTCCTGCTCACAGTGTTCAGCTAGATCCGTTCCTGTTATCTTCTTACTGACAGGCAGGCTTGTCTTGTTACAGTATTTTGAAGAAAATTACTGGTGTTCTTTTGATCCTATTAGTACCACAGTCAGGCAGCTAGACTATTTACATTTAGTGCAGTCCTGCTCACAGTGTTTAGCTAGATCCGTTCCTGTTATCTTCCTACTGACAGGCAGGCTTGTCTTGTTACAGTATATAAAGCTACCTGAAGAAAATTAATGGTGTTCTTGTAATCCTATTAGTACCACAGTCAGGCAGCTAGACTATTTACATTTAGTGCAGTGCGTCCTGCTCACAGTGTTCAGCTAGATCCGTTCCTGTTATCTTCTTACTGACAGGCAGGCTTGTCTTGTTACAGTATTTTGAAGAAAATTACTGGTGTTCTTTTGATCCTATTAGTACCACAGTCAGGCAGCTAGACTATTTATATTTAGTGCAGTGCGTCCTGCTCACAGTGTTCAGCTAGATCCGTTCATGTTATCTTCCTACTGACAGGCAGGCTTGTCTTGTTACAGTATATAAAGCTACCTGAAGAAAATTACTGGTGTTCTTTTGATCCTATTAGTACCACAGTCAGGCAGCTAGACTATTTACATTTAGTGCAGTGCGTCCTGCTCACAGTGTTCAGCTAGATCCGTTCCTGTTATCTTCCTACTGACAGGCAGGCTTGTCTTGTTACAGTATATAAAGCTACCTGAAGAAAATTACTGGTGTTCTTTTGATCCTATTAGTACCACAGTCAGGCAGCTAGACTATTTACATTTAGTGCAGTGCGTCCTGCTCACAGTGTTCAGCTAGATCCGTTCCTGTTATCTTCCTACTGACAGGCAGGCTTGTCTTGTTACACTATATAAAGCTACCTGAAGAAAATTACTGGTGTTCTTTTGATCCTATTAGCACCACAGTCAGGCAGCTAGACTATTTACATTTAGTGCAGTGCATCCTGCTCACAGTGTTCAGCTAGATCTGTTCCTGTTATCTTCCTACTGACAGGCAGGCTTGTCTTGTTACAGTATTTTGAAGAAAATTACTGGTGTTCTTTTGATCCTATTAGTACCACAGTCAGGCAGCTAGACTATTTACATTTAGTGCAGTGCGTCCTGCTCACAGTGTTCAGCTAGATCCGTTCCTGTTATCTTCTTACTGACAGGCAGGCTTGTCTTGTTACAGTATTTACAGCTACCTGAAGAAAATTACTGGTGTTCTTTTGATCCTATTAGTACCACAGTCAGGCAGCTAGACTATTTACATTTAGTGCAGTGCGTCCTGCTCACAGTGTTCAGCTAGATCCGTTCCTGTTATCTTCCTACTGACAGGCAGGCTTGTCTTGTTACAGTATTTACAGCTACCTGAAGAAAATTACTGGTGTTCTTTTGATCCTATTAGTACCACAGTCAGGCAGCTAGACTATTTACATTTAGTGCAGTGCGTCCTGCTCACAGTGTTCAGCTAGATCCGTTCCTGTTATCTTCCTACTGACAGGCAGGCTTGTCTTGTTACAGTATATAAAGCTACCTGAAGAAAATTACTGGTGTTCTTTTAATCCTATTAGTACCACAGTCAGGCAGCTAGACTATTTACATTTAGTGCAGTGCGTCCTGCTCACAGTGTTCAGCTAGAGCCGTTCCTGTTATCTTCTTACTAACAGGCAGGCTTGTCTTGTTACAGTATTTTGAAGAAAATTACTGGTGTTCTTTTGATCCTATTAGTACCACAGTCAGGCAGCTAGACTATTTACATTTAGTGCAGTGCGTCCTGCTCACAGTGTTCAGCTAGATCCGTTCCTGTTATCTTCCTACTGACAGGCAGGCTTGTCTTGTTACAGTATATAAAGCTACCTGAAGAAAATTACTGGTGTTCTTTTGATCCTATTAGTACCACAGTCAGGCAGCTAGACTATTTACATTTAGTGCAGTGTGTCCTGCTCACAGTGTTTAGCTAGATCCGTTCCTGTTATCTTCCTACTGACAGGCAGGCTTGTCTTGTTACACTATATAAAGCTACCTGAAGAAAATTACTGGTGTTCTTTTGATCCTATTAGTACCACAGTCAGGCAGCTAGACTATTTACATTTAGTGCAGTGCGTCCTGCTCACAGTGTTCAGCTAGATCCGTTCCTGTTATCTTCCTACTGACAGGCAGGCTTGTCTTGTTACAGTATATAAAGCTACCTGAAGAAAATTACTGGTGTTCTTTTGATCCTATTAGTACCACAGTCAGGCAGCTAGACTATTTACATTTAGTGCAGTGCGTCCTGCTCACAGTGTTCAGCTAGATCTGTTCCTGTTATCTTCTTACTGACAGGCAGGCTTGTCTTGTTACAGTATTTTGAAGAAAATTACTGGTGTTCTTTTGATCCTATTAGTACCACAGTCAGGCAGCTAGACTATTTACATTTAGTGCAGTGCGTCCTGCTCACAGTGTTCAGCTAGATCTGTTCCTGTTATCTTCTTACTGACAGGCAGGCTTGTCTTGTTACAGTATTTACAGCTACCTGAAGAAAATTACTGGTGTTCTTTTGATCCTATTAGTACCACAGTCAGGCAGCTAGACTATTTACATTTAGTGCAGTGCGTCCTGCTCACAGTGTTCAGCTAGATCCGTTCCTGTTATCTTCCTACTGACAGGCAGGCTTGTCTTGTTACAGTATTTACAGCTACCTGAAGAAAATTACTGGTGTTCTTTTGATCCTATTAGTACCACAGTCAGGCAGCTAGACTATTTACATTTAGTGCAGTGCGTCCTGCTCACAGTGTTCAGCTAGATCCGTTCCTGTTATCTTCCTACTGACAGTCAGGCTTGTCTTGTTACAGTATTTACAGCTACCTGAAGAAAATTACTGGTGTTCTTTTTGATCCTATTAGTACCACAGTCAGGCAGCTAGACTATTTACATTTAGTGCAGTGCGTCCTGCTTACAGTGTTCAGCTAGATCCGTTCCTGTTATCTTCCTACTGACAGGCAGGCTTGTCTTGTTACAGTATTTACAGCTACCTGAAGAAAATTACTGGTGTTCTTTTGATCCTATTAGTACCACAGTCAGGCAGCTAGACTATTTACATTTAGTGCAGTGCGTCCTGCTCACAGTGTTCAGCTAGATCCGTTCCTGTTATCTTCTTACTGACAGGCAGGCTTGTCTTGTTACAGTATTTGAAGAAAATTACTGGTGTTCTTTTTGATCCTATTAGTACCACAGTCAGGCAGCTAGACTATTTACATTTAGTGCAGTGCGTCCTGCTCACAGTGTTTATATAGATCCGTTCCTGTTATCTTCCTACTGACAGGCAGGCTTGTCTTGTACAGTATATAAAGCTACCTGAAGAAAATTACTGGTGTTCTTTTGATCCTATTAGTACCACAGTCAGGCAGCTAGACTATTTACATTTAGTGCAGTGCGTCCTGCTCACAGTGTTCAGCTAGATCCGTTCTGTTATCTTCCTACTGACAGGCAGGCTTGTCTTGTTACAGTATATAAAGCTACCTGAAGAAAATTACTGGTGTTCTTTTGATCCTATTAGTACAACAGTCAGGCAGCTAGACTATTTACATTTAGTGCAGTGTGTCCTGCTCACAGTGTTTAGCTAGATCCGTTCCTGTTATCTTCCTACTGACAGGCAGGCTTGTCTTGTTACACTATATAAAGCTACCTGAAGAAAATTACTGGTGTTCTTTTGATCCTATTAGTACCACAGTCAGGCAGCTAGACTATTTACATTTAGTGCAGTGCGTCCTGCTCACAGTGTTCAGCTAGATCCGTTCCTGTTATCTTCCTACTGACAGGCAGGCTTGTCTTGTTACAGTATATAAAGCTACCTGAAGAAAATTACTGGTGTTCTTTTGATCCTATTAGTACCACAGTCAGGCAGCTAGACTATTTACATTTAGTGCAGTGCGTCCTGCTCACAGTGTTCAGCTAGATCTGTTCCTGTTATCTTCTTACTGACAGGCAGGCTTGTCTTGCTACAGTATTTTGAAGAAAATTACTGGTGTTCTTTTGATCCTATTAGTACCACAGTCAGGCAGCTAGACTATTTACATTTAGTGCAGTGCGTCCTGCTCACAGTGTTCAGCTAGATCTGTTCCTGTTATTTTCTTACTGACAGGCAGGCTTGTCTTGTTACAGTATTTACAGCTACCTGAAGAAAATTACTGGTGTTCTTTTGATCCTATTAGTACCACAGTCAGGCAGCTAGACTATTTACATTTAGTGCAGTGCGTCCTGCTCACAGTGTTCAGCTAGATCCGTTCCTGTTATCTTCCTACTGACAGGCAGGCTTGTCTTGTTACAGTATTTACAGCTACCTGAAGAAAATTACTGGTGTTCTTTTGATCCTATTAGTACCACAGTCAGGCAGCTAGACTATTTACATTTAGTGCAGTGCGTCCTGCTCACAGTGTTCAGCTAGATCCGTTCCTGTTATCTTCCTACTGACAGTCAGGCTTGTCTTGTTACAGTATTTACAGCTACCTGAAGAAAATTACTGGTGTTCTTTTGATCCTATTAGTACCACAGTCAGGCAGCTAGACTATTTACATTTAGTGCAGTGCGTCCTGCTTACAGTGTTCAGCTAGATCCGTTTCCTGTTATCTTCCTACTGACAGGCAGGCTTGTCTTGTTACAGTATTTACAGCTACCTGAAGAAAATTACTGGTGTTCTTTTGATCCTATTAGTACCACAGTCAGGCAGCTTGACTATTTACATTTAGTGCAGTGCGTCCTGCTCACAGTGTTCAGCTAGATCCGTTCCTGTTATCTTCTTACTGACAGGCAGGCTTGTCTTGTTACAGTATTTGAAGAAAATTACTGGTGTTCTTTTGATCCTATTAGTACCACAGTCAGGCAGCTAGACTATTTACATTTAGTGCAGTGCGTCCTGCTCACAGTGTTTAGTTAGATCCGTTCCTGTTATCTTCCTACTGACAGGCAGGCTTGTCTTGTTACAGTATATAAAGCTACCTGAAGAAAATTACTGGTGTTCTTTTGATCCTATTAGTACCACAGTCAGGCAGCTAGACTATTTACATTTAGTGCAGTGCGTCCTGCTCACAGTGTTCAGCTAGATCCGTTCCTGTTATCTTCCTACTGACAGGCAGGCTTGTCTTGTTACAGTATATAAAGCTACCTGAAGAAAATTACTGGTGTTCTTTAATCCTATTAGTACCACAGTCAGGCAGCTAGACTATTTACATTTAGTGCAGTGCGTCCTGCTCACAGTGTTCAGCTAGATCCGTTCCTGTTATCTTCTTACTGACAGGCAGGCTTGTCTTGTTACAGTATTTTGAAGAAAATTACTGGTGTTCTTTTGATCCTATTAGTACCACAGTCAGGCAGCTAGACTATTTACATTTAGTGCAGTGCGTCCTGCTCACAGTGTTCAGCTAGATCCGTTCCTGTTATCTTCTTACTGACAGGCAGGCTTGTCTTGTTACAGTATTTTGAAGAAAATTACTGGTGTTCTTTTGATCCTATTAGTACCACAGTCAGGCAGCTAGACTATTTACATTTAGTGCAGTGCGTCCTGCTCACAGTGTTCAGCTAGATCCGTTCCTGTTATCTTCCTACTGACAGCAGGCTTGTCTTGTTACAGTATATAAAGCCACCTGAAGAAAAATACTGGTGTTCTTTTGATCCTATTAGTACCACAGTCAGGCAGCTAGACTATTTACATTTAGTGCAGTGCGTCCTGCTCACAGTGTTCAGCTAGATCCGTTCCTGTTATCTTCCTACTGACAGGCAGGCTTGTCTTGTTACAGTATTTACAGCTACCTGAAGAAAATTACTGGTGTTCTTTTGATCCTATTAGTACCACAGTCAGGCAGCTAGACTATTTACATTTAGTGCAGTGCATCCTGCTCACAGTGTTCAGCTAGATCTGTTCCTGTTATCTTCTTACTGACAGGCAGGCTTGTCTTGTTACAGTATTTTGAAGAAAATTACTGGTGTTCTTTTGATCCTATTAGTACCACAGTCAGGCAGCTAGACTATTTACATTTAGTGCAGTGCGTCCTGCTCACAGTGTTCAGCTAGATCCGTTCCTGTTATCTTCTTACTGACAGGCAGGCTTGTCTTGTTACAGTATTTTGAAGAAAATTACTGGTGTTCTTTTGATCCTATTAGTACCACAGTCAGGCAGCTAGACTATTTACATTTAGTGCAGTGCGCCCTGCTCACAGTGTTCAGCTAGATCCGTTCCTGTTATCTTCCTACTGACGGGCAGGCTTGTCTTGTTACAGTATATAAAGCTACCTGAAGAAAATTACTGGTGTTCTTTTGATCCTATTAGTACCACAGTCATGCAGCTAGACTATTTACATTTAGTGCAGTGCGTCCTGCTCACAGTGTTCAGCTAGATCCGTTCCTGTTATCTTCCTACTGACAGGCAGGCTTGTCTTGTTACAGTATATAAAGCTACCTGAAGAAAATTACTGGTGTTCTTTTGATCCTATTAGTACCACAGTCAGGCAGCTAGACTATTTACATTTAGTGCAGTGCGTCCTGCTCACAGTGTTCAGCTAGATCCGTTCCTGTTATCTTCCTACTGACAGGCAGGCTTGTCTTGTTACAGTATATAAAGCTACCTGAAGAAAATTACTGGTGTTCTTTTGATCCTATTAGTACCACAGTCAGGCAGCTAGACTATTTACATTTAGTGCAGTGCGTCCTGCTCACAGTGTTCAGCTAGATCCGTTCCTGTTATCTTCCTACTGACAGGCAGGCTTGTCTTGTTACAGTATATAAAGCTACCTGAAGAAAATTACTGGTGTTCTTTTGATCCTATTAGCACCACAGTCAGGCAGCTAGACTATTTACATTTAGTGCAGTGCATCCTGCTCACAGTGTTCAGCTAGATCTGTTCCTGTTATCTTCCTACTGACAGGCAGGCTTGTCTTGTTACAGTATTTTGAAGAAAATTACTGGTGTTCTTTTGATCCTATTAGTACCACAGTCAGGCAGCTAGACTATTTACATTTAGTGCAGTGCGTCCTGCTCACAGTGTTCAGCTAGATCCGTTCCTGTTATCTTCCTACTGACAGGCAGGCTTGTCTTGTTACAGTATATAAAGCTACCTGAAGAAAATTACTGGTGTTCTTTTAATCCTATTAGTACCACAGTCAGGCAGCTAGACTATTTACATTCAGTGCAGTGCGTCCTGCTCACAGTGTTCAGCTAGATCCGTTCCTGTTATCTTCTTACTGACAGGCAGGCTTGTCTTGTTACAGTATTTTGAAGAAAATTACTGGTGTTCTTTTGATCCTATTAGTACCACAGTCAGGCAGCTAGACTATTTACATTTAGTGCAGTCCTGCTCACAGTGTTTAGCTAGATCCGTTCCTGTTATCTTCCTACTGACAGGCAGGCTTGTCTTGTTACAGTATATAAAGCTACCTGAAGAAAATTACTGGTGTTCTTTTAATCCTATTAGTACCACAGTCAGGCAGCTAGACTATTTACATTTAGTGCAGTGCGTCCTGCTCACAGTGTTCAGCTAGATCCGTTCCTGTTATCTTCTTACTGACAGGCAGGCTTGTCTTGTTACAGTATTTTGAAGAAAATTACTGGTGTTCTTTTGATCCTATTAGTACCACAGTCAGGCAGCTAGACTATTTACATTTAGTGCAGTCCTGCTCACAGTGTTCAGCTAGATCCGTTCCTGTTATCTTACTACTGACAGGCAGGCTTGTCTTGTTACAGTATTTACAGCTACCTGAAGAAAATTACTGGTGTTCTTTTGATCCTATTAGTACCACAGTCAGGCAGCTAGACTGTTTACATTTAGTGCAGTGCGTCCTGCTCACAGTGTTCAGCTAGATCCGTTCCTGTTATCTTACTACTGACAGGCAGGCTTGTCTTGTTACAGTATTTACTGCTACCTGAAGAAAATTACTGGTGTTCTTTTGATCCTATTAGTACCACAGTCAGGCAGCTAGACTGTTTACATTTAGTGCAGTGCGTCCTGCTCACAGTGTTCAGCTAGATCTGTTCCTGTTATCTTCTTACTGACAGGCAGGCTTGTCTTGTTACAGTATTTACAGCTACCTGAAGAAAATTACTGGTGTTCTTTTGATCCTATTAGTACCACAGTCAGGCAGCTAGACAATTTACATTTAGTGCAGTGCGTCCTGCTCACAGTGTTCAGCTAGATCCGTTCCTGTTATCTTCCTACTGACAGGCAGGCTTGTCTTGTTACAGTATTTACAGCTACCTGAAGAAAATTACTGGTGTTCTTTTGATCCTATTAGTACCACAGTCAGGCAGCTAGACTATTTACATTTAGTGCAGTGCGTCCTGCTCACAGTGTTCAGCTAGATCCGTTCCTGTTATCTTCCTACTGACAGGCAGGCTTGTCTTGTTACAGTATTTACAGCTACCTGAAGAAAATTACTGGTGTTCTTTTGATCCTATTAGTACCACAGTCAGGCAGCTAGACTATTGACATTTAGTGCAGTGCGTCCTGCTTACAGTGTTCAGCTAGATCCGTTCCTGTTATCTTACTACTGACAGGCAGGCTTGTCTTGTTACAGTATTTACAGCTACCTGAAGAAAATTACTGGTGTTCTTTTGATCCTATTAGTACCACAGTCAGGCAGCTAGACTGTTTACATTTAGTGCAGTGCGTCCTGCTCACAGTGTTCAGCTAGATCCGTTCCTGTTATCTTACTACTGACAGGCAGGCTTGTCTTGTTACAGTATTTACAGCTACCTGAAGAAAATTAATGGTGTTCTTTTGATCCTATTAGTACCACAGTCAGGCAGCTAGACTGTTTACATTTAGTGCAGTGCGTCCTGCTCACAGTGTTCAGCTAGATCCGTTCCTGTTATCTTCTTACTGACAGGCAGGCTTGTCTTGTTACAGTATTTTGAAGAAAATTACTGGTGTTCTTTTGATCCTATTAGTACCACAGTCAGGCAGCTAGACTATTTACATTTAGTGCAGTGCGTCCTGCTCACAGTGTTTAGTTAGATCCGTTCCTGTTATCTTCCTACTGACAGGCAGGCTTGTCTTGTTACAGTATATAAAGCTACCTGAAGAAAATTACTGGTGTTCTTTTAATCCTATTAGTACCACAGTCAGGCAGCTAGACTATTTACATTCAGTGCAGTGCGTCCTGCTCACAGTGTTCAGCTAGATCCGTTCCTGTTATCTTCTTACTGACAGGCAGGCTTGTCTTGTTACAGTATTTTGAAGAAAATTACTGGTGTTCTTTTGATCCTATTAGTACCACAGTCAGGCAGCTAGACTATTTACATTTAGTGCAGTCCTGCTCACAGTGTTTAGCTAGATCCGTTCCTGTTATCTTCCTACTGACAGGCAGGCTTGTCTTGTTACAGTATATAAAGCTACCTGAAGAAAATTACTGGTGTTCTTTTAATCCTATTAGTACCACAGTCAGGCAGCTAGACTATTTACATTTAGTGCAGTGCGTCCTGCTCACAGTGTTCAGCTAGATCCGTTCCTGTTATCTTCTTACTGACAGGCAGGCTTGTCTTGTTACAGTATTTTGAAGAAAATTACTGGTGTTCTTTTAATCCTATTAGTACCACAGTCAGGCAGCTAGACTATTTACATTTAGTGCAGTGCGTCCTGCTCACAGTGTTCAGCTAGATCCGTTCCTGTTATCTTCCTACTGACAGGCAGGCTTGTCTTGTTACACTATATAAAGCTACCTGAAGAAAATTACTGGTGTTCTTTTGATCCTATTAGCACCACAGTCAGGCAGCTAGACTATTTACATTTAGTGCAGTGCATCCTGCTCACAGTGTTCAGCTAGATCTGTTCCTGTTATCTTCCTACTGACAGGCAGGCTTGTCTTGTTACAGTATTTTGAAGAAAATTACTGGTGTTCTTTTGATCCTATTAGTACCACAGTCAGGCAGCTAGACTATTTACATTTAGTGCAGTGCGTCCTGCTCACAGTGTTCAGCTAGATCCGTTCCTGTTATCTTCTTACTGACAGGCAGGCTTGTCTTGTTACAGTATTTACAGCTACCTGAAGAAAATTACTGGTGTTCTTTTGATCCTATTAGTACCACAGTCAGGCAGCTAGACTATTTACATTTAGTGCAGTGCGTCCTGCTCACAGTGTTCAGCTAGATCCGTTCCTGTTATCTTCCTACTGACAGGCAGGCTTGTCTTGTTACAGTATTTACAGCTACCTGAAGAAAATTACTGGTGTTCTTTTGATCCTATTAGTACCACAGTCAGGCAGCTAGACTATTTACATTTAGTGCAGTGCGTCCTGCTCACAGTGTTCAGCTAGATCCGTTCCTGTTATCTTCCTACTGACAGGCAGGCTTGTCTTGTTACAGTATATAAAGCTACCTGAAGAAAATTACTGGTGTTCTTTTAATCCTATTAGTACCACAGTCAGGCAGCTAGACTATTTACATTTAGTGCAGTGCGTCCTGCTCACAGTGTTCAGCTAGAGCCGTTCCTGTTATCTTCTTACTAACAGGCAGGCTTGTCTTGTTACAGTATTTTGAAGAAAATTACTGGTGTTCTTTTGATCCTATTAGTACCACAGTCAGGCAGCTAGACTATTTACATTTAGTGCAGTGCGTCCTGCTCACAGTGTTCAGCTAGATCCGTTCCTGTTATCTTCCTACTGACAGGCAGGCTTGTCTTGTTACAGTATATAAAGCTACCTGAAGAAAATTACTGGTGTTCTTTTGATCCTATTAGTACCACAGTCAGGCAGCTAGACTATTTACATTTAGTGCAGTGCGTCCTGCTCACAGTGTTCAGCTAGATCTGTTCCTGTTATCTTCTTACTGACAGGCAGGCTTGTCTTGTTACAGTATTTTGAAGAAAATTACTGGTGTTCTTTTGATCCTATTAGTACCACAGTCAGGCAGCTAGACTATTTACATTTAGTGCAGTGCGTCCTGCTCACAGTGTTCAGCTAGATCTGTTCCTGTTATCTTCTTACTGACAGGCAGGCTTGTCTTGTTACAGTATTTACAGCTACCTGAAGAAAATTACTGGTGTTCTTTTGATCCTATTAGTACCACAGTCAGGCAGCTAGACTATTTACATTTAGTGCAGTGCGTCCTGCTCACAGTGTTCAGCTAGATCCGTTCCTGTTATCTTCCTACTGACAGGCAGGCTTGTCTTGTTACAGTATTTACAGCTACCTGAAGAAAATTACTGGTGTTCTTTTGATCCTATTAGTACCACAGTCAGGCAGCTAGACTATTTACATTTAGTGCAGTGCGTCCTGCTCACAGTGTTCAGCTAGATCCGTTCCTGTTATCTTCCTACTGACAGTCAGGCTTGTCTTGTTACAGTATTTACAGCTACCTGAAGAAAATTACTGGTGTTCTTTTGATCCTATTAGTACCACAGTCAGGCAGCTAGACTATTTACATTTAGTGCAGTGCGTCCTGCTTACAGTGTTCAGCTAGATCCGTTCCTGTTATCTTCCTACTGACAGGCAGGCTTGTCTTGTTACAGTATTTACAGCTACCTGAAGAAAATTACTGGTGTTCTTTTGATCCTATTAGTACCATAGTCAGGCAGCTAGACTATTTACATTTAGTGCAGTGCGTCCTGCTCACAGTGTTCAGCTAGATCCGTTCCTGTTATCTTCCTACTGACAGGCAGGCTTGTCTTGTTACAGTATATAAAGCTACCTGAAGAAAATTACTGGTGTTCTTTTGATCCTATTAGTACCACAGTCAGGCAGCTAGACTATTTACATTTAGTGCAGTGCATCCTGCTCACAGTGTTCAGCTAGATCTGTTCCTGTTATCTTCTTACTGACAGGCAGGCTTGTCTTGTTACAGTATTTTGAAGAAAATTACTGGTGTTCTTTTGATCCTATTAGTACCACAGTCAGGCAGCTAGAATATTTACATTAAGTGCAGTGCGTCCTGCTCACAGTGTTCAGCTAGATCCGTTCCTGTTATCTTCTTACTGACAGGCAGGCTTGTCTTGTTACAGTATTTATAGCTACCTGAAGAAAATTACTGGTGTTCTTTTGATCCTATTAGTACCACAGTCAGGCAGCTAGACTATTTACATTTAGTGCAGTGCGTCCTGCTCACAGTGTTCAGCTAGATCCGTTCCTGTTATCTTCTTACTGACAGGCAGGCTTGTCTTGTTACAGTATTTTGAAGAAAATTACTGGTGTTCTTTTGATCCTATTAGTACCACGGTCAGGCAGCTAGACTATTTACATTTAGTGCAGTGCGTCCTGCTCACAGTGTTTAGTTAGATCCGTTCCTGTTATCTTCCTACTGACAGGCAGGCTTGTCTTGTTACAGTATATAAAGCTACCTGAAGAAAATTACTGGTGTTCTTTTGATCCTATTAGTACCACAGTCAGGCAGCTAGACTATTTACATTTAGTGCAGTGCGTCCTGCTCACAGTGTTCAGCTAGATCCGTTCCTGTTATCTTCCTACTGACAGGCAGGCTTGTCTTGTTACAGTATATAAAGCTACCTGAAGAAAATTACTGGTGTTCTTTTAATCCTATTAGTACCACAGTCAGGCAGCTAGACTATTTACATTTAGTGCAGTGCGTCCTGCTCACAGTGTTCAGCTAGATCCGTTCCTGTTATCTTCTTACTGACAGGCAGGCTTGTCTTGTTACAGTATTTTGAAGAAAATTACTGGTGTTCTTTTGATCCTATTAGTACCACAGTCAGGCAGCTAGACTATTTACATTTAGTGCAGTCCTGCTCACAGTGTTTAGCTAGATCCGTTCCTGTTATCTTCCTACTGACAGGCAGGCTTGTCTTGTTACAGTATATAAAGCTACCTGAAGAAAATTAATGGTGTTCTTGTAATCCTATTAGTACCACAGTCAGGCAGCTAGACTATTTACATTTAGTGCAGTGCGTCCTGCTCACAGTGTTCAGCTAGATCCGTTCCTGTTATCTTCTTACTGACAGGCAGGCTTGTCTTGTTACAGTATTTTGAAGAAAATTACTGGTGTTCTTTTGATCCTATTAGTACCACAGTCAGGCAGCTAGACTATTTATATTTAGTGCAGTGCGTCCTGCTCACAGTGTTCAGCTAGATCCGTTCATGTTATCTTCCTACTGACAGGCAGGCTTGTCTTGTTACAGTATATAAAGCTACCTGAAGAAAATTACTGGTGTTCTTTTGATCCTATTAGTACCACAGTCAGGCAGCTAGACTATTTACATTTAGTGCAGTGCGTCCTGCTCACAGTGTTCAGCTAGATCCGTTCCTGTTATCTTCCTACTGACAGGCAGGCTTGTCTTGTTACAGTATATAAAGCTACCTGAAGAAAATTACTGGTGTTCTTTTGATCCTATTAGTACCACAGTCAGGCAGCTAGACTATTTACATTTAGTGCAGTGCGTCCTGCTCACAGTGTTCAGCTAGATCCGTTCCTGTTATCTTCCTACTGACAGGCAGGCTTGTCTTGTTACACTATATAAAGCTACCTGAAGAAAATTACTGGTGTTCTTTTGATCCTATTAGCACCACAGTCAGGCAGCTAGACTATTTACATTTAGTGCAGTGCATCCTGCTCACAGTGTTCAGCTAGATCTGTTCCTGTTATCTTCCTACTGACAGGCAGGCTTGTCTTGTTACAGTATTTTGAAGAAAATTACTGGTGTTCTTTTGATCCTATTAGTACCACAGTCAGGCAGCTAGACTATTTACATTTAGTGCAGTGCGTCCTGCTCACAGTGTTCAGCTAGATCCGTTCCTGTTATCTTCTTACTGACAGGCAGGCTTGTCTTGTTACAGTATTTACAGCTACCTGAAGAAAATTACTGGTGTTCTTTTGATCCTATTAGTACCACAGTCAGGCAGCTAGACTATTTACATTTAGTGCAGTGCGTCCTGCTCACAGTGTTCAGCTAGATCCGTTCCTGTTATCTTCCTACTGACAGGCAGGCTTGTCTTGTTACAGTATTTACAGCTACCTGAAGAAAATTACTGGTGTTCTTTTGATCCTATTAGTACCACAGTCAGGCAGCTAGACTATTTACATTTAGTGCAGTGCGTCCTGCTCACAGTGTTCAGCTAGATCCGTTCCTGTTATCTTCCTACTGACAGGCAGGCTTGTCTTGTTACAGTATATAAAGCTACCTGAAGAAAATTACTGGTGTTCTTTTAATCCTATTAGTACCACAGTCAGGCAGCTAGACTATTTACATTTAGTGCAGTGCGTCCTGCTCACAGTGTTCAGCTAGAGCCGTTCCTGTTATCTTCTTACTAACAGGCAGGCTTGTCTTGTTACAGTATTTTGAAGAAAATTACTGGTGTTCTTTTGATCCTATTAGTACCACAGTCAGGCAGCTAGACTATTTACATTTAGTGCAGTGCGTCCTGCTCACAGTGTTCAGCTAGATCCGTTCCTGTTATCTTCCTACTGACAGGCAGGCTTGTCTTGTTACAGTATATAAAGCTACCTGAAGAAAATTACTGGTGTTCTTTTGATCCTATTAGTACCACAGTCAGGCAGCTAGACTATTTACATTTAGTGCAGTGTGTCCTGCTCACAGTGTTTAGCTAGATCCGTTCCTGTTATCTTCCTACTGACAGGCAGGCTTGTCTTGTTACACTATATAAAGCTACCTGAAGAAAATTACTGGTGTTCTTTTGATCCTATTAGTACCACAGTCAGGCAGCTAGACTATTTACATTTAGTGCAGTGCGTCCTGCTCACAGTGTTCAGCTAGATCCGTTCCTGTTATCTTCCTACTGACAGGCAGGCTTGTCTTGTTACAGTATATAAAGCTACCTGAAGAAAATTACTGGTGTTCTTTTGATCCTATTAGTACCACAGTCAGGCAGCTAGACTATTTACATTTAGTGCAGTGCGTCCTGCTCACAGTGTTCAGCTAGATCTGTTCCTGTTATCTTCTTACTGACAGGCAGGCTTGTCTTGTTACAGTATTTTGAAGAAAATTACTGGTGTTCTTTTGATCCTATTAGTACCACAGTCAGGCAGCTAGACTATTTACATTTAGTGCAGTGCGTCCTGCTCACAGTGTTCAGCTAGATCTGTTCCTGTTATCTTCTTACTGACAGGCAGGCTTGTCTTGTTACAGTATTTACAGCTACCTGAAGAAAATTACTGGTGTTCTTTTGATCCTATTAGTACCACAGTCAGGCAGCTAGACTATTTACATTTAGTGCAGTGCGTCCTGCTCACAGTGTTCAGCTAGATCCGTTCCTGTTATCTTCCTACTGACAGGCAGGCTTGTCTTGTTACAGTATTTACAGCTACCTGAAGAAAATTACTGGTGTTCTTTTGATCCTATTAGTACCACAGTCAGGCAGCTAGACTATTTACATTTAGTGCAGTGCGTCCTGCTCACAGTGTTCAGCTAGATCCGTTCCTGTTATCTTCCTACTGACAGTCAGGCTTGTCTTGTTACAGTATTTACAGCTACCTGAAGAAAATTACTGGTGTTCTTTTGATCCTATTAGTACCACAGTCAGGCAGCTAGACTATTTACATTTAGTGCAGTGCGTCCTGCTTACAGTGTTCAGCTAGATCCGTTCCTGTTATCTTCCTACTGACAGGCAGGCTTGTCTTGTTACAGTATTTACAGCTACCTGAAGAAAATTACTGGTGTTCTTTTGATCCTATTAGTACCACAGTCAGGCAGCTAGACTATTTACATTTAGTGCAGTGCGTCCTGCTCACAGTGTTCAGCTAGATCCGTTCCTGTTATCTTCTTACTGACAGGCAGGCTTGTCTTGTTACAGTATTTTGAAGAAAATTACTGGTGTTCTTTTGATCCTATTAGTACCACAGTCAGGCAGCTAGACTATTTACATTTAGTGCAGTGCGTCCTGCTCACAGTGTTTATATAGATCCGTTCCTGTTATCTTCCTACTGACAGGCAGGCTTGTCTTGTTACAGTATATAAAGCTACCTGAAGAAAATTACTGGTGTTCTTTTGATCCTATTAGTACCACAGTCAGGCAGCTAGACTATTTACATTTAGTGCAGTGCGTCCTGCTCACAGTGTTCAGCTAGATCCGTTCCTGTTATCTTCCTACTGACAGGCAGGCTTGTCTTGTTACAGTATATAAAGCTACCTGAAGAAAATTACTGGTGTTCTTTTGATCCTATTAGTACAACAGTCAGGCAGCTAGACTATTTACATTTAGTGCAGTGTGTCCTGCTCACAGTGTTTAGCTAGATCCGTTCCTGTTATCTTCCTACTGACAGGCAGGCTTGTCTTGTTACACTATATAAAGCTACCTGAAGAAAATTACTGGTGTTCTTTTGATCCTATTAGTACCACAGTCAGGCAGCTAGACTATTTACATTTAGTGCAGTGCGTCCTGCTCACAGTGTTCAGCTAGATCCGTTCCTGTTATCTTCCTACTGACAGGCAGGCTTGTCTTGTTACAGTATATAAAGCTACCTGAAGAAAATTACTGGTGTTCTTTTGATCCTATTAGTACCACAGTCAGGCAGCTAGACTATTTACATTTAGTGCAGTGCGTCCTGCTCACAGTGTTCAGCTAGATCTGTTCCTGTTATCTTCTTACTGACAGGCAGGCTTGTCTTGCTACAGTATTTTGAAGAAAATTACTGGTGTTCTTTTGATCCTATTAGTACCACAGTCAGGCAGCTAGACTATTTACATTTAGTGCAGTGCGTCCTGCTCACAGTGTTCAGCTAGATCTGTTCCTGTTATTTTCTTACTGACAGGCAGGCTTGTCTTGTTACAGTATTTACAGCTACCTGAAGAAAATTACTGGTGTTCTTTTGATCCTATTAGTACCACAGTCAGGCAGCTAGACTATTTACATTTAGTGCAGTGCGTCCTGCTCACAGTGTTCAGCTAGATCCGTTCCTGTTATCTTCCTACTGACAGGCAGGCTTGTCTTGTTACAGTATTTACAGCTACCTGAAGAAAATTACTGGTGTTCTTTTGATCCTATTAGTACCACAGTCAGGCAGCTAGACTATTTACATTTAGTGCAGTGCGTCCTGCTCACAGTGTTCAGCTAGATCCGTTCCTGTTATCTTCCTACTGACAGTCAGGCTTGTCTTGTTACAGTATTTACAGCTACCTGAAGAAAATTACTGGTGTTCTTTTGATCCTATTAGTACCACAGTCAGGCAGCTAGACTATTTACATTTAGTGCAGTGCGTCCTGCTTACAGTGTTCAGCTAGATCCGTTCCTGTTATCTTCCTACTGACAGGCAGGCTTGTCTTGTTACAGTATTTACAGCTACCTGAAGAAAATTACTGGTGTTCTTTTGATCCTATTAGTACCACAGTCAGGCAGCTTGACTATTTACATTTAGTGCAGTGCGTCCTGCTCACAGTGTTCAGCTAGATCCGTTCCTGTTATCTTCTTACTGACAGGCAGGCTTGTCTTGTTACAGTATTTTGAAGAAAATTACTGGTGTTCTTTTGATCCTATTAGTACCACAGTCAGGCAGCTAGACTATTTACATTTAGTGCAGTGCGTCCTGCTCACAGTGTTTAGTTAGATCCGTTCCTGTTATCTTCCTACTGACAGGCAGGCTTGTCTTGTTACAGTATATAAAGCTACCTGAAGAAAATTACTGGTGTTCTTTTGATCCTATTAGTACCACAGTCAGGCAGCTAGACTATTTACATTTAGTGCAGTGCGTCCTGCTCACAGTGTTCAGCTAGATCCGTTCCTGTTATCTTCCTACTGACAGGCAGGCTTGTCTTGTTACAGTATATAAAGCTACCTGAAGAAAATTACTGGTGTTCTTTTAATCCTATTAGTACCACAGTCAGGCAGCTAGACTATTTACATTTAGTGCAGTGCGTCCTGCTCACAGTGTTCAGCTAGATCCGTTCCTGTTATCTTCTTACTGACAGGCAGGCTTGTCTTGTTACAGTATTTTGAAGAAAATTACTGGTGTTCTTTTGATCCTATTAGTACCACAGTCAGGCAGCTAGACTATTTACATTTAGTGCAGTGCGTCCTGCTCACAGTGTTCAGCTAGATCCGTTCCTGTTATCTTCTTACTGACAGGCAGGCTTGTCTTGTTACAGTATTTTGAAGAAAATTACTGGTGTTCTTTTGATCCTATTAGTACCACAGTCAGGCAGCTAGACTATTTACATTTAGTGCAGTGCGTCCTGCTCACAGTGTTCAGCTAGATCCGTTCCTGTTATCTTCCTACTGACAGGCAGGCTTGTCTTGTTACAGTATATAAAGCCACCTGAAGAAAAATACTGGTGTTCTTTTGATCCTATTAGTACCACAGTCAGGCAGCTAGACTATTTACATTTAGTGCAGTGCGTCCTGCTCACAGTGTTCAGCTAGATCCGTTCCTGTTATCTTCCTACTGACAGGCAGGCTTGTCTTGTTACAGTATTTACAGCTACCTGAAGAAAATTACTGGTGTTCTTTTGATCCTATTAGTACCACAGTCAGGCAGCTAGACTATTTACATTTAGTGCAGTGCATCCTGCTCACAGTGTTCAGCTAGATCTGTTCCTGTTATCTTCTTACTGACAGGCAGGCTTGTCTTGTTACAGTATTTTGAAGAAAATTACTGGTGTTCTTTTGATCCTATTAGTACCACAGTCAGGCAGCTAGACTATTTACATTTAGTGCAGTGCGTCCTGCTCACAGTGTTCAGCTAGATCCGTTCCTGTTATCTTCTTACTGACAGGCAGGCTTGTCTTGTTACAGTATTTTGAAGAAAATTACTGGTGTTCTTTTGATCCTATTAGTACCACAGTCAGGCAGCTAGACTATTTACATTTAGTGCAGTGCGCCCTGCTCACAGTGTTCAGCTAGATCCGTTCCTGTTATCTTCCTACTGACGGGCAGGCTTGTCTTGTTACAGTATATAAAGCTACCTGAAGAAAATTACTGGTGTTCTTTTGATCCTATTAGTACCACAGTCATGCAGCTAGACTATTTACATTTAGTGCAGTGCGTCCTGCTCACAGTGTTCAGCTAGATCCGTTCCTGTTATCTTCCTACTGACAGGCAGGCTTGTCTTGTTACAGTATATAAAGCTACCTGAAGAAAATTACTGGTGTTCTTTTGATCCTATTAGTACCACAGTCAGGCAGCTAGACTATTTACATTTAGTGCAGTGCGTCCTGCTCACAGTGTTCAGCTAGATCCGTTCCTGTTATCTTCCTACTGACAGGCAGGCTTGTCTTGTTACAGTATATAAAGCTACCTGAAGAAAATTACTGGTGTTCTTTTGATCCTATTAGTACCACAGTCAGGCAGCTAGACTATTTACATTTAGTGCAGTGCGTCCTGCTCACAGTGTTCAGCTAGATCCGTTCCTGTTATCTTCCTACTGACAGGCAGGCTTGTCTTGTTACAGTATATAAAGCTACCTGAAGAAAATTACTGGTGTTCTTTTGATCCTATTAGCACCACAGTCAGGCAGCTAGACTATTTACATTTAGTGCAGTGCATCCTGCTCACAGTGTTCAGCTAGATCTGTTCCTGTTATCTTCCTACTGACAGGCAGGCTTGTCTTGTTACAGTATTTTGAAGAAAATTACTGGTGTTCTTTTGATCATATTAGTACCACAGTCAGGCAGCTAGACTATTTACATTTAGTGCAGTGCGTCCTGCTCACAGTGTTCAGCTAGATCCGTTCCTGTTATCTTCTTACTGACAGGCAGGCTTGTCTTGTTACAGTATTTACAGCTACCTGAAGAAAATTACTGGTGTTCTTTTGATCCTATTAGTACCACAGTCAGGCAGCTAGACTATTTACATTTAGTGCAGTGCGCCCTGCTCACAGTGTTCAGCTAGATCCATTCCTGTTATCTTCCTACTGACGGGCAGGCTTGTCTTGTTACAGTATATAAAGCTACCTGAAGAAAATTACTGGTGTTCTTTTGATCCTATTAGTACCACAGTCAGGCAGCTAGACTATTTACATTTAGTGCAGTGCGTCCTGCTCACAGTGTTCAGCTAGATCCGTTCCTGTTATCTTCTTACTGACAGGCAGGCTTGTCTTGTTACAGTATTTTGAAGAAAATTACTGGTGTTCTTTTGATCCTATTAGTACCACAGTCAGGCAGCTAGACTATTTACATTTAGTGCAGTGCGCCCTGCTCACAGTGTTCAGCTAGATCCGTTCCTGTTATCTTCCTACTGACGGGCAGGCTTGTCTTGTTACAGTATATAAAGCTACCTGAAGAAAATTACTGGTGTTCTTTTGATCCTATTAGTACCACAGTCATGCAGCTAGACTATTTACATTTAGTGCAGTGCGTCCTGCTCACAGTGTTCAGCTAGATCCGTTCCTGTTATCTTCCTACTGACAGGCAGGCTTGTCTTGTTACACTATATAAAGCTACCTGAAGAAAATTACTGGTGTTCTTTTGATCCTATTAGTACCACAGTCAGGCAGCTAGACTATTTACATTTAGTGCAGTGCGTCCTGCTCACAGTGTTCAGCTAGATCCGTTCCTGTTATCTTCCTACTGACAGGCAGGCTTGTCTTGTTACAGTATATAAAGCTACCTGAAGAAAATTACTGGTGTTCTTTTGATCCTATTAGTACCACAGTCAGGCAGCTAGACTATTTACATTTAGTGCAGTGCGTCCTGCTCACAGTGTTCAGCTAGATCCGTTCCTGTTATCTTCCTACTGACAGGCAGGCTTGTCTTGTTACAGTATATAAAGCTACCTGAAGAAAATTACTGGTGTTCTTTTGATCCTATTAGCACCACAGTCAGGCAGCTAGACTATTTACATTTAGTGCAGTGCATCCTGCTCACAGTGTTCAGCTAGATCTGTTCCTGTTATCTTCCTACTGACAGGCAGGCTTGTCTTGTTACAGTATTTTGAAGAAAATTACTGGTGTTCTTTTGATCATATTAGTACCACAGTCAGGCAGCTAGACTATTTACATTTAGTGCAGTGCGTCCTGCTCACAGTGTTCAGCTAGATCCGTTCCTGTTATCTTCTTACTGACAGGCAGGCTTGTCTTGTTACAGTATTTACAGCTACCTGAAGAAAATTACTGGTGTTCTTTTGATCCTATTAGTACCACAGTCAGGCAGCTAGACTATTTACATTTAGTGCAGTGCGTCCTGCTCACAGTGTTCAGCTAGATCCGTTCCTGTTATCTTCCTACTGACAGGCAGGCTTGTCTTGTTACAGTATTTACAGCTACCTGAAGAAAATTACTGGTGTTCTTTTGATCCTATTAGTACCACAGTCAGGCAGCTAGACTATTTACATTTAGTGCAGTGCGTCCTGCTCACAGTGTTCAGCTAGATCCGTTCCTGTTATCTTCCTACTGACAGGCAGGCTTGTCTTGTTACAGTATATAAAGCTACCTGAAGAAAATTACTGGTGTTCTTTTAATCCTATTAGTACCACAGTCAGGCAGCTAGACTATTTACATTTAGTGCAGTGCGTCCTGCTCACAGTGTTCAGCTAGAGCCGTTCCTGTTATCTTCTTACTGACAGGCAGGCTTGTCTTGTTACAGTATATAAAGCTACCTGAAGAAAATTACTGGTGTTCTTTTGATCCTATTAGTACCACAGTCAGGCAGCTAGACTATTTACATTTAGTGCAGTGTGTCCTGCTCACAGTGTTTAGCTAGATCCGTTCCATTTATCTTCCTACTGACAGGCAGGCTTGTCTTGTTACACTATATAAAGCTACCTGAAGAAAATTACTGGTGTTCTTTTGATCCTATTAGTACCACAGTCAGGCAGCTAGACTATTTACATTTAGTGCAGTGCGTCCTGCACACAGTGTTCAGCTAGATCTGTTCCTGTTATCTTCCTACTGACAGGCAGGCTTGTCTTGTTACAGTATATAAAGCTACCTGAAGAAAATTACTGGTGTTCTTTTGATCCTATTAGTACCACAGTCAGGCAGCTAGACTATTTACATTTAGTGCAGTGTGTCCTGCTCACAGTGTTCAGCTAGATCCGTTCCTGTTATCTTCCTACTGACAGGCAGGCTTGTCTTGTTACAGTATATAAAGCTACCTGAAGAAAATTACTGGTGTTCTTTTGATCCTATTAGTACCACAGTCAGGCAGCTAGACTATTTACATTTAGTGCAGTGCGTCCTGCTCACAGTGTTCAGCTAGATCTGTTCCTGTTATCTTCTTACTGACAGGCAGGCTTGTCTTGTTACAGTATTTTGAAGAAAATTACTGGTGTTCTTTTGATCCTATTAGTACCACAGTCAGGCAGCTAGACTATTTACATTTAGTGCAGTGCGTCCTGCTTACAATGTTCAGCTAGATCCGTTCCTGTTATCTTCCTACTGACAGGCAGGCTTGTTTGGTTACAGTATTTACAGCTACCTGAAGAAAATTACTGGTGTTCTTTTGATCCTATTAGTACCACAGTCAGGCAGCTAGACTATTTACATTTAGTGCAGTGCGTCCTGCTCACAGTGTTCAGCTAGATCCGTTCCTGTTATCTTACTACTGACAGGCAGGCTTGTCTTGTTACAGTATTTACAGCTACCTGAAGAAAATTACTGGTGTTCTTTTGATCCTATTAGTACCACAGTCAGGCAGCTAGACTGTTTACATTTAGTGCAGTGCGTCCTGCTCACAGTGTTCAGCTAGATCCGTTCCTGTTATCTTACTACTGACAGGCAGGCTTGTCTTGTTACAGTATTTACTGCTACCTGAAGAAAATTACTGGTGTTCTTTTGATCCTATTAGTACCACAGTCAGGCAGCTAGACTGTTTACATTTAGTGCAGTGCGTCCTGCTCACAGTGTTCAGCTAGATCTGTTCCTGTTATCTTCTTACTGACAGGCAGGCTTGTCTTGTTACAGTATTTACAGCTACCTGAAGAAAATTACTGGTGTTCTTTTGATCCTATTAGTACCACAGTCAGGCAGCTAGACAATTTACATTTAGTGCAGTGCGTCCTGCTCACAGTGTTCAGCTAGATCCGTTCCTGTTATCTTCCTACTGACAGGCAGGCTTGTCTTGTTACAGTATTTACAGCTACCTGAAGAAAATTACTGGTGTTCTTTTGATCCTATTAGTACCACAGTCAGGCAGCTAGACTATTTACATTTAGTGCAGTGCGTCCTGCTCACAGTGTTCAGCTAGATCCGTTCCTGTTATCTTCCTACTGACAGGCAGGCTTGTCTTGTTACAGTATTTACAGCTACCTGAAGAAAATTACTGGTGTTCTTTTGATCCTATTAGTACCACAGTCAGGCAGCTAGACTATTTACATTTAGTGCAGTGCGTCCTGCTTACAGTGTTCAGCTAGATCCGTTCCTGTTATCTTACTACTGACAGGCAGGCTTGTCTTGTTACAGTATTTACAGCTACCTGAAGAAAATTACTGGTGTTCTTTTGATCCTATTAGTACCACAGTCAGGCAGCTAGACTGTTTACATTTAGTGCAGTGCGTCCTGCTCACAGTGTTCAGCTAGATCCGTTCCTGTTATCTTACTACTGACAGGCAGGCTTGTCTTGTTACAGTATTTACAGCTACCTGAAGAAAATTAATGGTGTTCTTTTGATCCTATTAGTACCACAGTCAGGCAGCTAGACTGTTTACATTTAGTGCAGTGCGTCCTGCTCACAGTGTTCAGCTAGATCCGTTCCTGTTATCTTCTTACTGACAGGCAGGCTTGTCTTGTTACAGTATTTTGAAGAAAATTACTGGTGTTCTTTTGATCCTATTAGTACCACAGTCAGGCAGCTAGACTATTTACATTTAGTGCAGTGCGTCCTGCTCACAGTGTTTAGTTAGATCCGTTCCTGTTATCTTCCTACTGACAGGCAGGCTTGTCTTGTTACAGTATATAAAGCTACCTGAAGAAAATTACTGGTGTTCTTTTAATCCTATTAGTACCACAGTCAGGCAGCTAGACTATTTACATTCAGTGCAGTGCGTCCTGCTCACAGTGTTCAGCTAGATCCGTTCCTGTTATCTTCTTACTGACAGGCAGGCTTGTCTTGTTACAGTATTTTGAAGAAAATTACTGGTGTTCTTTTGATCCTATTAGTACCACAGTCAGGCAGCTAGACTATTTACATTTAGTGCAGTCCTGCTCACAGTGTTTAGCTAGATCCGTTCCTGTTATCTTCCTACTGACAGGCAGGCTTGTCTTGTTACAGTATATAAAGCTACCTGAAGAAAATTACTGGTGTTCTTTTAATCCTATTAGTACCACAGTCAGGCAGCTAGACTATTTACATTTAGTGCAGTGCGTCCTGCTCACAGTGTTCAGCTAGATCCGTTCCTGTTATCTTCTTACTGACAGGCAGGCTTGTCTTGTTACAGTATTTTGAAGAAAATTACTGGTGTTCTTTTGATCCTATTAGTACCACAGTCAGGCAGCTAGACTATTTACATTTAGTGCAGTCCTGCTCACAGTGTTTAGCTAGATCCGTTCCTGTTATCTTCCTACTGACAGGCAGGCTTGTCTTGTTACAGTATATAAAGCTACCTGAAGAAAATTACTGGTGTTCTTTTGATCCTATTAGTACCACAGTCAGGCAGCTAGACTATTTACATTCAGTGCAGTGCGTCCTGCTCACAGTGTTTAGCTAGACCCATTCCTGTTATCTTCCTACTGACAGGCAGGCTTGTCTTGTTACAGTATCTGAAGCTACCTGAAGAAAATTACTGGTTTTCTTTTAATCCTATTAGTACCACAGTCAGGCAGCTAGACTATTTACATTTAGTGCAGTGCGTCCTGCTCACAGTGTTCAGCTAGATCCGTTCCTGTTATCTTCTTACTGACAGGCAGGCTTGTCTTGTTACAGTATTTTGAAGAAAATTACTGGTGTTCTTTTGATCCTATTAGTACCACAGTCAGGCAGCTAGACTATTTACATTTAGTGCAGTCCTGCTCACAGTGTTTAGCTAGATCCGTTCCTGTTATCTTCCTACTGACATGCAGGCTTGTCTTGTTACAGTATATAAAGCTACCTGAAGAAAATTACTGGTGTTCTTTTGATCCTATTAGTACCACAGTCAGGCAGCTAGACTATTTACATTTAGTGCAGTGCGTCCTGCTCACAGTGTTCAGCTAGATCCGTTCCTGTTATCTTCCTACTGACAGGCAGGCTTGTCTTGTTACAGTATTTACAGCTACCTGAAGAAAATTACTGGTGTTCTTTTGATCCTATTAGTACCACAGTCAGGCAGCTAGACTATTTACATTTAGTGCAGTGCGTCCTGCTCACAGTGTTCAGCTAGATCCGTTCCTGTTATCTTCCTACTGACAGGCAGGCTCGTCTTGTTACAGTATTTACAGCTACCTGAAGAAAATTACTGGTGTTCTTTTGATCCTATTAGTACCACAGTCAGGCAGCTAGACTATTTACAGTTAGTGCAGTGCGTCCTGCTCACAGTGTTCTGCTAAACCTACAAGTTAGTGGGGTGCGTCCTGCTCACAGTGTTCAGCTAGATCCATTCCTGTTATCTTCTTACTGACAGGCAGGCTTGTCTTGTTACAGTAAATACAGCTACCTGAAGAAAATTGCTGGTGTTCTTTTGATCCTATTAGTATCACAGTCAGGAAGCTAGACTATTTACAGTTAGTGCAGTGCGTCCTGCTCACAGTGTTCAGCTAAACCTACAAGTTAGTGGGGTGCGTCCACCTCACAGTGTTCAGCTAAAGCTACCTGTAGAAGGTTGGTGGTGTTCTCATACTACAGGCAGGTAGTTGATTTTGCTAGCTGCAGTATCAGTACATATATATATATATATATATATATATATATATATATATATATCCCAGCTTAGTGCAGCTACAGGCCATTAGTATGTCTGGAAGGCCAAGAAGGAGAGGCAGACAGTCACAAGCCAATAAGAGAGGGCAAGCAGGCTCTGTGTCTAGTGCTGGTCGTGGAGACGGTGCATCCTCATCAGCATGTGGCCATGGGACACGCTTGGCCTTTTTTTCGGCAGCTGGCCGTGTTGAGCCGCAACATGCGGAAGACTTGGTCGAGTGGATGACCGATCCGTCCTCATCCTCCTCATCCTCTCTCACCCATGCCCTGGGTACTTTGTCTGGCAAAGCAGCGGCCTCATCCCTCGGCTCAATGTCATCAGTGACTCCTTCCCTAGCCCCACCATGTCCTCCTGAGGAGTCCCTCGAACTGTTTGACCACAGTGCTGGGTACATGCTCCAGGAGGATGCCCAGCGTTTGGAAGGCTCTGCTGGTGATACTGAGCTTGATGAAGGCAGTAACATGAGCACGGACAGAGGGGGTGCCCAAGAAGGACAGCAATCTGGCAGTCATGCTCCCCCTGCTGCAGCATACTGCCAGATTTGTTCCAGTGATGAGGAGGGAGGGGATGATGAGGTCACTGACTCAACGTGGTGCCTGATAGGAGAGAGGAGGAGGAGTAGGAGGAGGCGGCACATCACCAACGAGGCAGGATGCCCTCCAGGGGCCAGCCTAAGGGCAGCACATTGACTGCATCACACCCCAAAGCTCCACATGTGCAGGGCGCTGCAGTCTCTGCGCGTTATTCAAAAAGTTCTTTGGTGTGGGCCTTTTTTTAGACGAGTGCATCAGATCGCACCGCTGCTATTTGCAACATATGTCTCAAGCGTATCTCACGTGGCCAAAACATCTCCCGCTTGGGTACCACATGCTTGACCAGACATATGTTGACCTGTCATGCAGTTCGTTGGCAAGCGTATCTAAAAGACCCACACCAAAGAACAAAGAGGACCTCTCCTTGCTCCTCATCAGCTGAGATTTCCAACCCCACTAGACCTTCAGTCCTCTCTGAGACCTGCACTGAGAGGAATGAAGGTGTAGAATTAGGTGTGTCACAGCCAAGTACTTGTGGGCAATCTGCTTTTGGTACTCCGACGTCAGATTGTACCAGGCAAATTTCCCTGCCCCAGCTGCTGCACCGCCGAAAGAAGTTTGCTCCCAGCCATCCACATGCCCAGCGGTTGAATGCTAGCTTGGCAAAATTGCTAGCACTTCAACTGCTGCCTTTTCAGTTGGTAGACTCTGCCCCCTTCCGTGAGTTTGTGGAATGTGCGGTTCCTCAGTGGCAGGTACCCAAACGCCACTTTTTCTCATGGAAGGCGATTCCGGCTCTCTACCGGCATGTGGAACGCAATGTCCATGCCTCGCTAGACAGGGCGGTCAGCGGTAAGGTGCATATTACCGCTGACTTATGGTCCAGCAGGCATGGACAGGGACGTTACCTAAGTTTCACGGCGCAATGGGTGACCCTGCTGGCAGCTGGGAAGGATGCAGGACAAGGTGCAGTAGTGTTGGAGGTTGTTCCGCCACCACGCCTCCAAAATGCTAATGATTGTGACACACCTCTCCCCTCCACCCCCTCCTCTTCTTCTTCCTCCATGGCCTCTTCCTCGGAACCAGCAGTGCTCCGTAGTCGTTCAAGGGGCTACGCAAGTACGCAGGCCAAAAGATGCCATGCGGTGCTTGAGCTGGTGTGCTTGGGGGACAGGAGCCACACTGGGGCAGAGGTTCTGTCAGCTCTGCAGGGGCAGGTTCAGAGGTGGTTGACGCCACGCCAACTTAAGGCAGGAATGGTGGTTTGCGACAATGGCACCAACGTCCTCTCTGCCCTCCGACAGGGACAAATGACCCATGTGCCCTGTTTGGCTCACGTCCTTAACTTGCTGGTGCAGCGGTTCTTGGGCAGGTACCCAGGCTTACAGGATGTCCTGAGGCAGGCCAGGAAAGTCTGTGTGCATTTCCACCAGTCATATAATGCCAGTGCTCGGCTGATGGACCTCCAAAAGGAGTTTAACCTGCCCAAGAACCGCCTAATCTGTGACATGTCCACCAGGTGGAACTCAACGTTGGCCATGCTGCAGCGGCTGCACACGCAGCAGAGGGCCATCAATGACTACCTGTGCGACTATGGCACCAGGACAGGGTCAGGGGAGCTTGGTTTTTTTTCCCCACGCCAGTGGGCCATGATCAGGGATGCATGCACTGTCCTGTAACCACTTGAGGAGGCCACGAGGATGGTGAGCAGTGACAGTGCATGCATCAGTGACACTGTCCCCCTTGTCCACCTGTTGGAGCACACGCTGCGTGGAATAATGGACAGGGCACTTGAGGCAGAACAGAGGCAGGAAGAGGAGGTCTTCCTTAGCTCTCAAGGCCCTCTTTATCCAGACAGTATTCTTGCGTGCCCGCCGATCACACAGGAAGAGGACGAGGAGGAGGAGGAGGAGGAGGAAGATTGTGTCAGTATGGAGGTGGAATGTAAGATAAGAAGATTTCGCGCAATATTAAATAAAAATGAGGTGAATGGGCAAACGTATATAATAACTGTGTCTCATAAATGTGCAAATCACATAGTAAAGTGAATTGTGACAATGGTAATGTTGATGATAAGCTAGTGGCTGCTAGGGATGCAGATCTCAATAGCGTAGCATCTAGCTGAGAACATTATCCATAGACAATAAATGTATCATAAATGTGCAAATCGCATAAAAAGTGAACAGTGACAATAGTGCTACTAGTAGTAAGCTAGTTACTGCCAGGGATGTTAATCACTATACCTGACGTCTAGCTAGGTGTATTAGCCATAAATAGTCGAGTGAAAAAAATCACAAAAAAAGTCATAAAGAGGAATACACATAAAATTAAATATAAAAGGTATAAAATAACATGTGCAATTCTACAATGTTGGTGCAGGTGTGTTAAAAATATCACACTTAGGACATCATTCAGTGTTCATAAAACGTATAAAACGGGTGTCAGATCAAAAGCACTCTATAGGGCATGAGTGATGCTGCTGGGAGTTGATGGGTTAATTAGAAAAGTCTATGAATGGATGCCGTTTTCCTGTTCAATTGGAGGTGTATGAGGTAGATGGAGTAAAGATCCTATTGTTATTCAATCCTCTAATGGTCTCTTAGGACCCTCACCTTCATAATGTAGTAAAACGGCATTCAGCAGTGTAGTATGGGTAGTTCTGGCAGCTGTCACCGAAGTCTCTGCTTTCTCTGTGTTAAAACTTTAATCCATCTCTCCCTGTATCTCCGGAACGGCTCTCTCAGAAATGGGGGAGATAAAACAGAGATAGGGGAGGGGGAGAGAATGGAGGCTCCACTAGTGTATTAAAGTTTTTTAAAAACAGGGGTGTTTATTCATAGGTAATGCTCTTACATTTTAAAAACTTATAACAGGCAGAGTAATTGTAATAAAAGCTGTGGCGTCCTGAGCGCCCTCTCACTTGTGCTTCAAAATGTGTTGTACCGCTCAGCCAATCCCTACGCGTTACGACACCGTCACGTGCCTTCATCTGGGGACTGTATGGAGGTGGAGCCTGGCACTCAGCATCAGCAGCAGTCCCAAGAAACACATGGACTTGTACGTGGCTGGGAGGAGGTGGCTGCGGACCATGTCGTCCTTAGTGACCCAGAGGACTCAGGACTGAATGCCTCAGCAAACCTACGCTGCATGGCCTCCCTGATCCTGCAAAGCCTGCGTAAGGATCCTCGTATTCGTGGTATCAAGGAGAAGGACCAATATTGGCTGGCAACCCTCCTTGATCCACGTTACAAGGGTAAGGTTGCGGACCTTATCTTGCCATCGCAGAGGGAGCAGAGGATGAAACATCTTCGGGAGGCCTTGCAGAAAGGTCTGTGCAACGTGTTCCCAGAGACTGGGAGGTTACAAACTCCTGTTTCTGGACAACGTGTTGCTGAGGCTTCGGTCAGTCAAAGAAGGAGCGGTGGAGAAGGTGGCCGTCTGAACGATGCGTTCAGACAATTTTTTGGTCCGCAGCCCCAAGGTATGATCGGTTCCAGCAACCATCGCCAGCGTCTGTTTTACATGGTGCAGGAATACCTAGGGGCAAGATCAGACTTGGACACCTTTCCCACCGAAAATCCTCTGGGTTACTGGGTCTTGAGGATGGATCACTGGCCAGAGCTTGCATAGTATGCAATTGAGCTACTGGCCTGTCCTGCATCCAGCGTTCTTTCGGAACGCACATTCCGTGCTGCTGGAGGCGTGGTAACCGATCACAGGGTGTGTCTGTCCACCGACTCGGTCGATCGACTGGCCTTCATAAAAATGAATCAGTCTTGGATCACCACCAGCTACCAAGCACCTGATGCTGATGTAACCGAATAATTTTTTTTTGAAATCTCAGATCTCTTCAAAGACTGCCTATGCTGATGCTGAGTGACTATCCCTGAGTAATTATCCTCTTCCTCCTCAATCATCACGCTGATAGCTTGTAAGAACATTTTTGGTTCTGGGCGCCACCACCATTGCCTAAGGCACAATTTTTCAGCCCCTGTTTAACAGGGGCGTGTAATTACAATTTTTGATGCAATACTTTGCAGCAGGGCTCGTTCCTGTGTTCCAACTAGAGTGTCTGTGAGGGGTTGCAGTGTTGTGGCACCAGCACCAGTGCCTAAGGCCCAATTTTTCAGCCCTTGTTTAACAGGGGCGTGTAATTACAATTTTTGATGCAATACTTTGCAGCAGGGCTCGTTCCTGCGTTCCAACTAGAGTGTCTGTGACGGGTTGCAGTGTTGTGGCACCAGCACCAGTGCCCAAGGCCTAATTTTTCAGCTCCTGTTCAACAGGGGCATGTAATTACAATTCTTGATCTAATATTTCACAGCAGGGCCCTGTGAGGGCTTACAGTGTTGTGGCCACAGCAACACCTAAGGCCCAAATTTCTGCTGAGTATATAGGGCAGGACCCTACCTTCAAACATCTAACTTACAAACGACTCCTACTTGCAAACCGAAGGAGACAACAGGAAGTGAGATGAAATCTACCCCTAGGAAGGGAAATTCTCTCCTGTAAGAGTTAATATGGGAAAAACATTTCTCCTTTCCACTGATGCTTTCCAATCCTTGTTCCACAAAAAAACCCCAAATTTTCAAAAAACATTTTTCATTGGGACAAAAAGTGAGGTGAAATCTTCTGAAGAGGAGGAAAGACAGCAAAACAAATGTCACAGGGGTGATAACCCTTCCCTATGTTTTCCAAAAAGCTTAAAAAAGATTTTTTGGCTGGAGCTAAACACGTTAAAAATGTACCCGTTCAAAATTACAAAGAGATTCTACTTAACAACAAACCTACAGTCCCTGTCTTGTTTGCACCGCCTGTATACTGCTGTTCAGAGTATATAGGGCCTGGTGGCCCCACACCTTTCCTTATTTTAATTTGGGTGCGGGGTTCCCCTTAATATCCATACAAGACCCAAAGGGCCTGGTAATGGACTGGGGGGTACCCATGCCGTTTGTCTCACTGATTTTCATCCATATTGCCAGGACCCTACATTACATTAAACCCGCAAGCAGTTTTAAATGAGATTTTTACCTTTAAAAATGACATTTGGTGCAGGGACTGTTCTAAACACGGGAAACACTTTACAGGCATACTATAGACACCCCCCAGGTACAATAGTTAAAGGAATATTTCACTTTTTTTTTTTACTTTAAGCATCATTAAAATCACTGCTCCCGAAAAAACGTCCGTTTTTAAAAGTTTTTTTTGCATTGATACATGTCCCCTGGGGTAGGACCCGGGTCCCCAAACCCTTTTTAGGACAATACCATGCAAATTAGCCTTTAAAATGAGCACTTTTGATTTCGAACGTTCGAGTCCCATAGACATCAATGGGGTTCTAACGTTTGTGCAAACTTTCGGTCCGTTCGCAGGTTCTGGTGCGAACCGAACTGGGGGGTGTTCGGGGTGTTCGGCTCATCCCTACTCCTAAACAATAACTGTGGTTATTGTATGTCAGATTGTACTCTTATTTTTATGACAAGATTCACACCAAGTGCAGTAGGACTGCGTAGATTCACAATAAGTGTGGTAGGACTGCGTTGGCTGGCTATTCTAGCGCAGTACCTCTACAAGACAAGTAAAAAAATGATTTGTTGCAGGGGTGTACACTGAAGAAAAGTACTGCATGCACTAATTTTTCAGCCAATGCAGTGCAATTCAGGCAATCTACTGCTGCAACCAATAAAAATAATACAATTTCACATTAGGGGAGATTTACTAAAACTGGAGCAGACTCTGGTGCAGCTGTTCATGGTAGCCAATCAGCTTCCAGGTTTTATTGTCAAATCTTAATTGAACAAGCTGAATTTATAAGTTGATTGGTTACTGTGCACAGCTGCACCAGATTCTGGGTGCACCAGTTTTGGTAAACCCCCCCCATTGTGACATTTCAATAACGTTCATTAAAAAAAAAGTGAACAATGTGATCAGCCTTGAGACTGTCCATATAAATAGCATTGTTCTATAGCACCACATTTAACTTGAAGGCATTCTCCCTCATATTATTTATCAGTTCCCGCCCGGCGTATTGCATAGTGACACCGTCGGGAACCTCTCTTTGCTCCTGGGGGGTGTCAACTGACATCGGCTCGTTCACTCCACTCGTGCGCGCCCCCAATTTAAATGGCTCTTTACCACCTCATCAGCTTTGTCCAATCCCAGTCTTTTACATGCAATGTCTACGTGCACGCCGCTCATGCACATGGCGATTGGAACTGACGCGTATCCCTCGGACACAGCCCATCCCCAATCAGGGTAAAAAATTGTCTCCTTACCATGGGACTGGCTGTGTCCAATCACAGCCGGTCATAAATGTAAACAAACCATGTTAACTGGCTGTTACCGGGTTGTCCTCCTCACACATGGATCCAGTGTGAGGAGGAGATCATGGGTACAGCGAGTTACCATTTGTACCCAGATTGCCCCACTAAATAAAGAGGACCTGTCTGTGAGCCCATCAGGGTACTAGAGTACCTGTATCCAGCTCATCAGAGTACCCGAGTACCTGTCACCAGCTCATCAGAGTACCCAAGTACTGCTCATCAGAGTACCTGAGTACCTGTCACCAGCCCATAAGAGTACCTGTCTCCAGCTCATCCGAGTACCCAAGTACCTGTCACCGGTCCATCAGAGTACCTTTCTCCAGCCCATCAGAGTACCTTTCATGCAACCCAGCAGTACCTTACGTGTATCCCATTAGTACCTGATGTGCATTCCATTAGTACCTGTCATGCAGCCCATTAGTACCTGATGTGCAGTCCAGCAGTACCTGTTGTGCAGCCCAGCAGTACCTGTCGTGCAGCTCATTAGTACCTGTCATGGAGCCCATCAGTGTACCTTTTGTGCAGCCCATCAGTGTTGGCCATCATACAGCCACATGTCCCAAATGTTTTACTACTGAAGAGGCATTTAAAATCCTAAGCCTGAAACATGAGAGCAGCGGGGAGCTCTCTCCATCCGATTTGAATTTTAGCCCATCGAAAGCAGTGGATTGGCGACCAAATTAGAGGAGGAAGCAGTCCATCCTAAAAGAAGATGCTCTGAATAACAGGCAGTCACCAGCAGCGCCATACACCCCAATGGCCAATCAGTAAATGCCAACAGAGCTAGACCCCAGAAAGAAAGGCCCAGTAAAAGTACTGGAATTTTTCACGCCAGACCCGAAGAAATAGGGCCCAAACCCATCTTCCAGATTCCTTAGCAAACCCATTATGGCTGCCTTCTAGTTCAGGGTCAGCTACAATCTCCCCTTTCACAGCACAGCCAGGTGTGCAGGCCAACACTGACAATTTTTCTGAGATGGATTTTTTAAATGTATTTTTCCCTGATGAGTTACTTTAACCACTTCAGCCCCGGAAGGATTTACCCCCTTCCTGACCAGAGCACTTTTTACAATTCGGCACTGCGTCGCTTTAACTGCTAATTGCGCGGTCATGCAATGCTGTACCCAAACGAAATTTGCGTCCTTTTCTTCCCACAAATAGAGCTTTCTTTTGATGGTATTTGATCACCTCTGCCGTTTTTATTTTTTGCGCTATACACGGAAAAAGACCGAAAATTTTGAAAAAAAATGATATTTTCTACTTTTTGTTCTAAAAAAAATCCAATAAACTCAATTTTAGTCATACATTTAGGCCAAAATGTATTCGGCCACATGTCTTTGGTAAAAAAAATGTCAATAAGTGTATATTTATTGGTTTGCGCAAAAGTTATAGCGTCTACAAACTAGGGTACATTTTCTGGAATTTACACAGCCTTTAATTTATGACTGCCTATGTCGATTCTTGAGGTGCTAAAATGGCAGGGCAGTACAAAACCCCCACAAATGACCCCATTTTGGAAAGTAGACACCCCAAGGAATTTGCTGAGAGGCATGTTGAGCCCATTGAATATTCATTTTTTTTGTCCCAAGTGATTGAATAATGACAAAAAAAAAAAAAAAAAATTACAAAAAGTTGTCACTAAATGATATATTGCTCACACAGGCCATGGGCATATGTGGAATTGCACCCCAAAATACATTTAGCTGCTTCTCCTGAGTACGGGGATACCACATGTGTGGGACTTTTTAGGAGCCTAGCCGCGTACGGGACCCCGAAAACCAAGCACTGCCTTCAGGATTTCTAAGGGCGTACATTTTTGATTTTACTCCTCACTGCCTATCACAGTTTCGGAGGCCATGGAATGCCCAGGTGGCACAAACCCCCCCCAAATGACCCCATTTTGGAAAGTAGACACCCCAAGCTATTTGCTGAGAGGCATGGTGAGTATTTTGCAGCTCTCATTTGTTTTTGAAAATAAAGAAAGACGAGAAAAAAAAATTTTTTTTTTCTTTTTTCAATTTTCAAAACTTTGTGACAAAAAGTGAGGTCTGCAAAATACTCACTATACCTCTCATCAAATAGCTTGGGGTGTCTACTTTCCAAAATGGGGTCATTTGGGGTTTTTTTTTGCCACCTGGGCATTCCATGGCCCCCGAAACTGTGATAGGCGGTGAAGAGTGAAATCAAAAATTTACGGCCTTAGAAAGCCTGAAGGCGGTGCTTGGTTTTCGGGGTCCCGTACGCGGCTAGGCTCCCAAAAAGTCTCACACATGTGGTATCCCCGTACTCAGGAGAAGCAGCAGAATGTATTTTGGGGTGTAATTTCACATATTCCCATGGCATGTTTGAGCAATATATCATTTAGTGACAACTTTGCGCAAAAAAAAATAAAAAAAATAAAAAATTGTCTCTTTCCCGCAACTTGTGTCACAATATAAATTATTCCATGGACTCAACATGACTCTCAGCAAATAGCTTGGGGTGTCTACTTTCCAAAATGGGGTCATTTGGGGGGGGTTTGAACTGTCCTGGCATTTTATGCACAACATCTAGAAGCTTATGTCACACATCACCCACTCTTCTAACCACTTGAAGACAAAGCCCTTTCTGACACTTATTGTTTACATAAAAAAATAATTTTTTTTTGCAAGAAAATTACTTTGAACCCCCAAACATTATATATTTTTTTTAAAGCAAATGCCCTACAGATTAAAATGGTGGGTGTTTCATTTTTTTTTTTCACACAGTATTTGCGCAGCGATTTTTCAAACGCATTTTTTGGGGAAAAAACACACTTTTTTACATTTTAATGCACTAAAACACACTATATTGCCCAAATGTTTGATGAGATAAAAAAGATGATCTTAGGCCGAGTACATAGATACCAAACATGACATGCTTTAAAATTGCGCACAAACGTGCAGTGGCGACAAACTAAATACATTTTTAAAAGCCTTTAAAAGCCTTTACAGGTTACCACTTTAGATTTACAGAGGAGGTCTACTGCTAAAATTACTGCCCTCGATCTGACCTTCGCGGCGATACCTCACATGCATGGTGCAATTGCTGTTTACATTTGACGCCAGACCAACGCTTGCGTTCACCTTAGCGCGAGAGCAGGGGGGACAGGGGTGCTTTTTTTTTTTTTTTTTTTTTTTTTCTTTATTATTATTATTTTTTTATCTTATTTTTAAACTGTTCCTTTCATTTTTTTTTTTTTTTAAATCATTTTTATTGTTATCTCAGGGAATGTAAATATCCCCTATGATAGCAATAGGTAGTGACAGGTACTCTTTTTTGCAAAAATTGGGGTCTATTAGACCCTAGATTTCTCCTCTGCCCTCAAAGCATCTGATCACACCAAGATCGGTGTGATAAAATGCTTTCCCAATTTCCCAATGGCGCTGTTTACATCCGGCGAAATCTACGTCATAAAATGCTCGTAGCTTCCGGTTTCTTAGGTCATAGAGATGTTTGGAGCCACTCTGGTCTCTGATCAGCTCTATGGTCAGCTGGCTGAATCACCGGCTGCATTTTCAGGTTCCCTGTTGAGACAGGAGAGCCAGAGAAAAACACGGAAGATGTTGGGGGGGGGGGGCATTCCCTCCCACTGCTTGTAAAAGCAGTCTAGAGGCTAATTAGCCACTAGGATTGCTTTTACATGAAAGCCGACCGCTGGCTGAAAAGAATGATACCAAGATGATACCTAAACCTGCAGGCATCATTCTGGTATAACCACTCAAAGTCGTGAATGGCATACCTGAAGACAAAAAAATGGTTAACAATAAAGCACAGTAAACGGTAAGGTATAAAAAAATTGCATACCTGAAAAGCAAACATGATAAAACATAATAACAATAACAATAACAATAACAATAAAACATTGCAGAATAGAATACAGTAAAAAAGAGCAGAACAATAGAGAGAGAATAGAGAGAGAGAGAACAATAAAACGACAACTATTTTTATTTTATATTTTTGTTTGTGTTTTTTTTTTTTTACACTTTTTTTTGTAACTAACTATAATAACTGTAACCGGTTCCAGGTTCGGGTCTCTCAAAATGCGATGGCATCTTGGGAGACCCTGTGAAAGTGTGCCTAGTCTGTGCAATGTTGTACCCTACGCTAATACTCAACTAGTGCATGGTAGCGTTCAAAACATTCACCAATGCAAAGACCAGGATTGTCAGGACAGGAGGGACAATAATAGCGGGTGTCACGGCTATATCCGCGCTTGCTGCAGACACAACATATTTTTTGGGGGGTTCGCTGGGTAGGGGTACTCGGGAGGACATAAAGAAAATGCCTCTCATGCAGCCGACTGCATTTGGTTGGGGATGTGAATGGGGGAAGTACGGGCGCTGCAGAAGCGGTGGGTTCCCAATTAGGATTGGCGAATGCAGCAGGAAGGGCACTATGGGCATGACGGGCCTGTGTTTGTCTTTTTGGTGGCAGCGGGACACTACTTGTGCTTGCCACCTCACCAGCTTGAACTGCACTTATGGGACTCGCCACGTCACCAAGTGTTACTGCAGTGCTGGTTTGACTACGACCGGGGTGACAGTGATCGATCGATACTGCACTTGGGTGGGCTGGGCCGGGCCGGGCGGAGGGGCAAAACGCAGGTGCTAGCAGGTATCTGGGCTGATCCCGCTAACACTGCGTTTTTGGGAACCCTAAACTGCTGGGGACGCTAGTATAGATCTGATCGGATCAGATATTGATCCGATCAGATACTATACCACTAAGGGAGGTGTATGGTGCGTGTACGGTGCGTGCGTGGGTGTTCGCGGTACTGGCGCTAATCTGACGCTGCCTGGGGCAACGCATATCACCGCCGGGCGATCAGGGGGCTAAACCTTTATTCGGTAATAAACGGCGGGTGCCCTGACACTATAAAAAATAAACTAACTAACCAGCGTCACCCGTAACAGTTATACGGTGATCAGTGGTGAAAGGGTTAACTAGGGGGCAATCAAGGGGTTAAAACATTTATTAGATAGTATATGGGGGTCCCTGTCGCTATAAAACACTGACGGCGAACCTAAATATTTACGTCCCTAACTAGCGTCACCAGTGACACTAATACAGCGATCAGAAAAATGATCGCTTAGCGACACTGGCGACAGGGGGTGATCAAGGGGTTAAAACTTTATTAGGGGGGGTACTGGCG
Organism: Lithobates septentrionalis; assembly: GCA_037952835.1. Classification (NCBI taxonomy): domain Eukaryota; kingdom Metazoa; phylum Chordata; class Amphibia; order Anura; family Ranidae; genus Lithobates; species Lithobates septentrionalis. The sequence goes on along the minus strand of JBBDGP010004820.1, from coordinate 40,325 downwards.
CTAATCTGACGCTGCCTGGGGCGACGCATATCACCGCCGGGCGATCAGGGGGCTAAACCTTTATTCGGTAATAAACGGCGGGTGCCCTGACACTATAAAAAATAAACGAACTAACCAGCGTCACCCGTAACGGTTATACGGTGATCAGTGGTGAAAGGGTTAACTAGGGGGCAATCAAGGGGTTAAAACATTTATTAGATAGTATATGGGGGTCCCTGTCGCTATAAAACACTGACGGCGAACCTAAATATTTACGTCCCTAACTACCGTCACCAGCGACACTAATACAGCGATCAGAAAAATGATCGCTTAGCGACACTGGTGAGGGGGGGTGATCAAGGGGTTAAAACTTTATTAGGGGGGGTAAGGGGGGTACCCTAGACCTACAGGGGGGTTACAGTAACTGTCCTAACACTGCTAACTGTCACAAACTGACACTATGCAGTAATCAGGAAAAAAAAAAAAAAAAAAAAAAAAAAACCTGCTTGGTGTCAGTTTGTGACAGGGGGGGGGGTGATTGGGGGGGGATCGGGGGGCGATCGGGGGGGGATCGGGGGTGTAATGTATGCCTGGCATGTTCTACTGTGTGTGTTTGTGTTGTGCACTTACTTACATGTCATCTCTCCTCGGCGCTGGAACGGAAACTGACAGCCGAGGAGAGATGACATCACATCCTCTGCCTCTGTGTACTATACAGAGGCAGGGGATGTTTGTCAGTGGCTGGGAGCGATCGCGAGGGGGGGGCCACGATCGGATGGTCTCCCCCTCGTCTCTCATCGCTCCCAACCAAATGCCGACCGCAGCTGGCACCGGGGGGGGGTCCGATCGGACCCCCCACCCGCGGGAAGGCAATCACGTTTCAGGTACGTGATTTTGCCTGCCCGTGCCGCTCTGCTCACGTATATAGGCGTGAGGCGGTCGGCAAGTGGTTAATGCATCGTGGACCAAACTAATCTTTTAGCAAGACAATCCATTGATAACAACCCCAACTCATGCTATGCCCATCCTTTCGAATGGAGACGTCTAATGCCCCGTACACACGGTCGGATTTTCGGATGGACAATGTCCGATCGGAGCGTGTTGTCGGAAATTCCGACCGTGTGTGTGCGCCATCGGACATTTTCCATCGGATTTTCCGACACACAAAGTTGGACAGCAGGAGATAAAATTTTCCGACAACAAAATCCAATCGCGTCAATTCCGACCGTGTGTGGCCTGTTCCGACGCACAAAGTGCCACGCATGCTCAGAAGAAATTCCGACACGGGACAGCTCGTTCTGGTAAACTTAGCGTTCGCAATGGATACAGCACTTTCGTCACGCTGCAATGTTAAAAATGGTTTAATACAGCACACTCTCTTCTTCTTTATAATGTGACAAGAATTAAGTAGTTTTGCTGCTCATATTCACACACACTTCTCACAAACTTTAATTTGTGTTTTTTTAGTGGGATTCCCTCAATATATTGTTATTAGTTGTCACATCTGACAGTTTTATTTATTTATTTATTTATTTTTTTTTTGGATTTTAAGCCTTTTTTTTTCTTTAATGTTTGGATTTTTTCCAAGGCTGATCTTTGTTCAATGTTATTTTTATTTTTACTCCAGAATATTTTTGTGTGTGTTTTGTGTGTCAAGTTACCCCAACACCATTGATATCTTTTATTATTTAATCTCCAGGAGATTGTTTGTTGTTGGTGTCCCTTGTTCATTTCACATTGTATATTAGAAATGTACCTGAATCCTCACAAACCAACTGTCCTTTTTGAAGTAAAATACATAGGAGAGTATAATTCAAAACAAAAATCCTTTATTAAGGTATCAGAACCAAACAAAGAGGAAGGCAACACTGGATCAACATGAGAAATTAGTGAAGCCTGGGACCCCCACGGCAGACAATTCTTCAACATCAAAATTGGTGGCCTGAGGAGTCCATATATAAGGGAGGGCAGTCTGGTCCGGGATTCACAGAGACTCGGATAGCAGCAGATGACATCTGTGTCCCCAGGATGTGGTACCACAAGAGGCTGCATTTTTTGGCCGACCAGACTGAACCCAGGCCAATCACTGTCTGGTCTTCCTTACACGCTTCCTTCCCGGCTGTGGCTGTGCAGTTGGAGATGTGGCAGGAGGAGGAGTAGGACCTGGAGGAGGAGGAGGACTGGGGGGACCTGGAGGAGGACTGGGGGGACCTGGAGGAGGACTGGGGGGACCTGGAGGAGAGGGAGGAGGAGGAGGAGGACCTGCAGGAGGAGGAGGAGGACCATCCCAAAGATGTGTGTCAGGTGTAATTTGGCCCCTCATACCTTTCTCCAGAGCCTCCAATATGAGGGCCTCACACATGGCTTTTTGGCCCTCCTCCATCCTCTGCATTTTAGATGCTATGAATGCAGCAATGTTCTCCTGCATGGTGTGGGGTGCTCCCAGGACCTCTGTAGCCCTCCAAAAGAATCTGATAGCCGCCTCCTCTAGGATACTCCTCCTACTGCCACTTTCTGTTTTCAGGGGGGGTGGAGGGACCTTGATATCAGCCAGCCGGCTTGGCCCGGCCACCTCCTGGCTGAGACTTCCCTGTGTATGAAAAAGGGACATGGTTTTAGTTTTTGCATCATCAATCACAATCCTAAATTAGTACTCCCAACTAACATCTAGTTAACATCATTGATTGGACAAGCAGAAATATTTAGAGGAATGCTATACCTGGCTCAATCTGGGCTCCTCCACATGCGGCCTGGAAGGCCCAGGTTGGGCGTCAGAAGCCTCAGCCGGGGGGGAAGGAAGCGTGGAAGGAAGACTTGAGAGGGATGGCCTGGGTTCAGTCTGGCCTGCCAGAAAGTGCAGCCTGTCGTAGTACAACATCCTGGGGATATAGATGTCATCTGCTGCTCCGGATCTCTGCGAATCCAGGACTTTCTTGCGCTCCCTTAGATATGTGCTCCTCAGGCCACCAATGAAAATCTTTAAATATGTGATGTCTGCCGTGGGGATCACCTGCTTCACAATTTCACACAATTGCTCCAGTGCTGCCTTCCTCTTTGCTTGGTTCTTGAAATGGGGGTGGGTAATCTCCCACAGACAGGGCAGCTCACTTAGCATATCAATGAATAGTGACATGAAGTCCGTATCTCTCATTAAGATATCCATGTTCACTGCAAGACACAACACAAGACAAAGCCTAATGTCAGACAAAACTCTCCTAATCTTGTTACAATATAGGCCTCAATCTAGAAGCAGTATAGGCACAAGTTTGTCTCTTACCTTCGTTCTTACGATCAGCGCGTCCAATGCTCCTTCCTCCGCTCACAGATCGTACGTAATACGCGCGCGTGTTACGCTTTATACACACTGCGCATGCGTGTAACTCCGCCCGCCCCTGCAGTTCTTTCTAGTCTATTCCCCGCCCCTTTTTGTTCGGCGCAGTGGGGGAAGAGCATGATGGCGGAGTTACAGCAGGTGCGTGCTAATTATAGCAACGAGGAGGAGGAGGAGGAGGAAAGCCCGGATCCTGGCACGTCCCGATCCAGAAGGAGACGTTTTAAGGCCACAAATATGTCATTTGGGGAGATGTTGGAGATGGTGTACATCATGAGGAAGTCCGACTATGACGGAAAATATGGGCCTTACCCCAACCCGAACATCCGAAAGGCCAAGATCATGGCGAAAGTGGTCAGGAGTCTTGAGAGGAATTTCGGGGTCCGAAGATCAAAAGATCAGCTCCGGAAGCGGTGGTCGGACCTGAAGTTGAGAGAGCCAGAGCAGTACCGAAAGATCCGGAGAGTGCTGCAAAAAAGTAAGTAGTTGTGCTGTGTTCCTATTCTTTCTGTCTTTATTACGTTCGTTCTGCTCCATATGCTTTTATTAATTGTAACGTTTAAAAGGGCAACTTTAATGTTCATGGGCCCATTATTCGTTCGTATCAAACATTTTTCTTTCGGCCTCTAGAACACCATTGTTTAGGCCATATGCATTTTCCCACATTTTTTTGGGGCCTACTTGGATGCCAAATATTTGTTTGTGTAGATGGGTTTGTTACTAGAATGAAATGCCAACTAGATTGTGTGTAAGGAGAGGACACTGAGCAGCTGTTTTCACATCTGGACACTGGAGCACTAGTGTCGGACACAAGAACACCATTTTTATTAGGGGGGGCACACAGGTGCTCCAGTGTATACTATAGGGGGGGCTACATCTGTGAAGTTTGTACCAAACAGGTAAAGTATTGCAGCTTGACAAAGGACAATAAAAATGCTACATCTTGGAACTCTGCCCAAATAGACAATTGTACCCCACTTCCATGCAATGTTTCCTATTTCTAGTTCTGCCATCAAATATCTGTGTGCTAATTATACCATTTTTGTTTTACATAGGGGAGAAAAGACTTGGAGGACACCCCTCATCCGAGGAGACCACAGACCCCCCACCTCTGGAAGAAGGGGAAATACCAGCCCAAGAAGAAGAGCAGGAGGAAGAAGAAGATGTGGTGGAGATTGGCACCACAACAGGTGAGTGTCTGCGACCACAGGCTCAGGTAAAAGAGATGGATGGTGGCAGATTTTTGAGACCTTTTTTTTGTTCTTTATCTCTTTTTAGGTGATCGTGATGTGAGGGAGAGAGAACGTTTCACATCTGAAAGTGCCCAGATACTGATCAGGAAGATCATGGGGTGTAATCTCCAATTGCAAAACATCCAGCAACAAATCAGTGATGTTATTAAAAAAAATAATAACATCATTGATGTTTTGGGGCGAATTTAAACCCCACAAAATCACCTGTTTTATCGTGGTCCAATCTTACCAAAATTTTTTCAATGTTTAGAAAAGCCAAATTTGGAGGATGCACACAGTGTGCCAACATGTGCTATCTGCCATCACGGGAGATCAATGGACGCGTTTTGGGGGTGCAAACCCTTCCTCAATTCTAAAGTCGCGTTGAGGAAGGGCTTGCTCCCCCAAAACACGTCCCTTGATCCCCCCTGATGGCAGATAGCACATGTTGACATTCGTAAATTTGTGTGCATCTTCCAAATTTGGCTTTTCCAGGGGTGAGTTCCCCCCATCTGAACGCTATATCAAACCCAGTTCCTAAATACTGATGTCTGATATAGCCTTCAGGTTTTACCATATGTGAACTTTGTAAGTTCAAGTTTTTTGGCTTTCTTGTTGGTTTTACACAGGCCTGTTTTATCTGAAATGGATATTTCAAATTTTGATAATGCTACTGCAAAAATTGTTATACAACAAACATGTTGGTTTGTTTTAAAAACCTTTCGTAAATGCACATGTGATTGTGCAGCTATAAAAAAGTGGCTTAATCAAGAATGTGTGGATTATTGTCTCAACACTACAACACTTTTGGGGTGATGTAATTGCTGTTTTATGCAAAAATGGGGGTTATTTCCTAAGGGAAAATACACTTTGCACTACAAGTGCAGGTTCAGTGCAGTTGCAAGTGCACTTGTAGTGAAATGTGTTTTTGCATTTAGGAAGTACCAGCCAACACAGTTTTTTATAAGGTTACCCAATCACGACATTTTCTGCACTCAACACATTTCTGTCAGGGTCAGCTAAAACAAACACAAGCAGTAAATGTCCACAAAGAATTTTTTGGGGTTGGTTTTTATTTTAAAAAGTTTTCACAGATTGTCTGGCATATTGATAGCCCCCCTACCCGCAAAGAACTCCAGGTAGCGTAACCGGACATCACGGCACTCAGGGAGGGCAAGCCAGGACGGCCACTTTCAAGCGCCGTCAGTGTTGATGGATTTGGATTTCCGGCCTCAGGCCCAACTGAGCCAGCATAGTTTGCTGAATGTTTTCTTAAAAATTTATGGAGAACACAGCAGGCAAGTATTATATGGATCAGTTTATACTCCGCCATATGGATGGGTGTCAGAAATAATCGAAACCGGCTGGCCAGGATTCCAAATGTGTTCTCCACCACTCTTCGGGCTCTGGCCAGCCGGTAATTAAAAACCCTCTGTTCCGGGGTGAGGGTCCTCATCGGGAATGGCCGCATCAGGTGGTCCCCCAGCGCAAATGCTTCATCAGCCACGAACACAAATGGGAGACCTTCAACATTGTCCTCTGGAGGTGGCAAGTCCAAGCTGCCATTCTGGAGACGCCTGTAGAACTCCGTCTGGGCTATCACTCCACCATCGGACATCCGGCCATTCTTCCCCACGTCCACATACAGAAACTCGTAATTAGCCGACACCACCGCCAACATCACTATACTATTAAACCCCTTGTAATTATAATAGTACGACCCCGAGTTGGGTGGTGGGACGATGTGGACGTGTTTCCCATCAATTGCCCCTCCGCAGTTAGGAAAGTCCCACCGCTGGGCAAAGTGGGAGGCCACAGTCTGCCATTCCTGTGGCGTTGCAGGAAACTGTTGAGGAAAAAACAATAAACATTACTATTTTTTCACAGAAACATGGCAAGCAGATTACACACAAACATTCTGGGTCAACCTCCAGATAGCATTTACTAGGGGGAATTTAACAACAACAAAGTATAAGGTACACCTATCATATTCCCCCTCATGGGCCATTTCTAACATTATAGGGGGGAACTCTTGGACAGGTAACCCTCTTCACTTCATTGAGAGATGAATGCCTAAATAATGGTTATTACTTGGAACAGCCCCTCCTTAGTTACACTATTGGCAGACCACTGGACAGGTAAGAAGTGTCATAATACAAAGATAGAAATACACACTGTACACATTTGAGGACATTTGGACATTCTGCTATTACCTATCAAGATAATAATAGGATACAAGAACTTTAAACAGTACCATTGGAAAGTATACAGGCAGGCCCTTGCACTACATGCTTTGGGGAATTCATCCATAAATCTGACCAGTAAAGAGATGGGTATAGTGTGTATGGGTTTGGCAAAGTCAGAAGATAGATGATTGAGGATAGATAGAGAATTGGGATCAGCTGACTTAGCAGTTGTGGGAGGGAGGGTTCCAAAAAATTTCGGGACACCACCAAAAAAAGCCTCTGCCACTCTGCCTGAATTTAAAGCTAAAATAACAGTTCCAAACATTTTAGGGGGTGTTTGGGGTAAAGCACTACTATGGAGCTGATAAAATACATTGTTAAGTGACTACATGAGGTGAATATAGGGCAGGAGAGACCATGCTGGGGAGGTTATTGAAGGGCAAATATGTATGAAGGACCTAAAATAATAATTGTATAAAAATCCAACATGCATGAGGACAAAGGGGACATTCACAGCATATTACAATCATGGTAATTAGGGAATGAGGAAAGAAATACAATATATTATCAAACATTCAATACAATAAAATGTGATATTAAAGGATAAAAATCTTACCTTCATATACTCCTTCTGCAGGACCTGGATGATGGCAGAACAGGTCTCTGGGATAATGATCCCCAGAGCCTGGGGGGAGATGCCTGTCGAGAACTTGAGGTCCTGCAGGCTTCTCCCTGTGGCCAAATACCGCAAGGTAGCGACCAACCTCTGCTCCGGAGTGATGGCTTGCCTCATGCAGGTATCCTGCCTGCAAATATAGGGGGTCAGCGAAGCCAACAGACGGTGAAACACGGGGTCCGTCATCCTGAGAAAGTTCCTGAAATCATCAGGATTATTCTCACGGATCTCACGGAGCAAAGGCATATGACAGAACTGGTCACGCTGAAGCAACCAATTCTTGGTCCATGAACTCCTCCCCACCCTGTTCATGGACTGGACTTGTGTCAATGTCAGGACCCCAACACCAAGCCCCCGCACAGCACGAACTCTACGAGGAGTACGCATACGAAACATTGCTAGAAAACGGTCGGCTGCTCAGAACGAAGTAACAGAACGCACTGAAGAACAGCAAGGCCTGTGAAGAGCGACCTGAAAACGAACGAACAAGAATACAATGACTCCTTAAAGTCACGCGGAACTTGCTTGCACGCACTGAAGAGCAGATACAAACCCACAAGCACAAACTGAACGGCAGAAAACGGTCTGAAAGCCACGAGTCTGAAAAAGCGCAAATCATCTCTCACCAAACTTTTACTAACACGAGATTAGCAAAAGGAGCCCAAAGGGTGCCGCGCTTGGTTCTGAACCGGCCTTTTCTAGTCTCGTCGTACGTGGTGTACGTGACCGCGTGGTTGTCGATCGGAAATTCCGACAACTTTGTGCGACCGTGTGTAGGCAAAACAAGTTTGAGCCAACATCCGTCGGAAAAAATCCTAGGATTTTGTTGTCGGAATGTCCGAACAAAGTCCGACCGTGTGTACGGGGCATAACAGTTGAGTAGTTTAGATTGTTTTTGGGCCTTACGATCAACATGAAGATTGCAAAAAATGAATTGCATGCTTACTGGTCTACCAACCCCATCCACCACATGCCAATTTGTGAGCAGTGAATTTAATACTGCTTCAATACACATAAAAGTTCATTGATAAAAACGGCATGGGAATTCCCCACAGGGGAACCCAAAACCAAAATTAGAAAAAAAACGACGTGGAGGTCCCCCTAAATTCCATACCAGGCCCTTCAGGTCTGGTATGGATATTAAGGGGAACCCGGTCAAAATAAAAAAAAAATGGCATGGGGTCCCCCTCAAAATCTATACCAGACCCTTCAGGTCTGGTATGGATTTTAAGGGGAACCCCGCGCCAAAATTTTTTAAAAAATGGCGTGGGGACCCCCCAAAAATCCATACCAGAACCTTATCCGAGCACACAACCTGGCAGGCCGCAGGAAAAGAGGGGGGAGGAGGACGCCCCCCTCCTGAACCATACCAGGCCACATGCCCTAAACATTGGGAGGGTGCTTTGGGGTAGCCCCCAAAACACCTTGTCCCCATGTTGATGGGGACAAGGGCCTCATCCCCACAACCCTTGCCCGGTGGTTGTGGGGGTCTGCGGGCGGGGGGCTTATCGGAATCTGGAAGCCCCCTTTAACAAGGGGACCCCCAGATCCCGGCCCTCCCCCCTGTGTGAAATGGTAAGGGGGTACAAAAGTACCCCTACCATTTCACAAAAAACTGTCAAAAATGTTAAAACTTACAAGAGACAGTTTTTGACAATTCCTTTAGGAATTGGGGGGAGGGCCAGGATCTGGGCGTCCCCTTGTTAAAGGGGGCTTCCAGATTCCGATAAGCCTCCCGAACACAGACCCCCACAACCACCGGCCAGGGTTGTGGGGATGAGGCCCTTGTCCTCATCAACATGGGGACAAGGTGTTTTGGGGGGCTACCCCAAAGCACCCTCCCAATGTTGAGGGCATGTGGCCTGGTACGGTTCATGAGGGGGGGGCAGCTCTCTCGCCCCCCTCTTTTCCTGCGGCCTGCCAGGTTGCATGCTCAGATAAGGGTCTGGTATGAATTTTTGGGGGGACCCCATGCCATTTTTTTTTATTTTGGCGTGGAGTTCCCCTTAAAATCCATACCAGACCTGAAGGGTCTGGTATAGATTTTGAGGGGGACCCCACACCATTTTTTTTTAAATTTTGGCCGGGGTTCCCCTTAATATCCATACCAGACCTAAAGGGCCTGGTATGAAATTTAGGGGGACCCCCACGTCATTTTTGTAAAAAAATTTGGTTCGGGGTTCCCCTGTGGGGAAATCCCATGCCGTTTTTATCAATGAACTTTTATGTGTGTTGTCGGACCGGCAATTCATTAATAGCCGCAAGTAGTTTTAAATGACTTTTTTTCCTTTGAAATGTAATTTTGCTGTCAGACTGTTCTAAATACGGGAAACATGCGCCCCTTTACAGGCATACTATAGACACCCCCCAGGTATGAAATTTAAAGGAATATTACACTTTCATTGTTTCACTTTAAGCATTATTAAAATCACTGCTCCCGAAAAAACGGCTGTTTTTAAAACTTTTTTTTGCATTGATCCTTGTCCCCTGGGGCAGGACCCATGTCCCCAAACACTTTTTATGACAATACCATGCATATAAGCCTTTAAAATTAGCACTTTTGATTTCTCCCATAGACTTTTAAAGGGTGTTCCGCGGCTTTTGAATTTGCCGCGAACACCACAAATTGTTCGCTGTTCGGCGAACTGGGGAACAGCCGATGTTCGACTCAAACTCAAAGCTCATCCCTAATGGACAGTATTCCTGCCTGCTTCCTGGACGATACTTTTGCTGTCACTGACCATGTCCCTGCCTGCTGCCTGGACCAATGCTCTCCTCTGTGGACCACTGCACTACTAAAACCATTTTAGTTTCATTTTCTTTCCACACTTTCCAAAAACTTGTGGAAAAAATTACATGTTCAAAAGACTCATTATGCCTCATAGGATATACGTTGGGGTGTTTGCTTTCCAAAATGGGGTCATTTTGTGGGCATTTTCATTGTCCTGGTACTCTATGGCCTTCAAAGGTGTGATAGGTAGTCAGGAAATTAGATGTGTATTGTATCCTTCTAGGACTCCAAAAGGTGCTACTTGGATGTCGGGCCTCTGTATGTGTCAGGATGTGTAAAATTTGTACGATCTACATGCTATGTGTTAGAAATATCTTATAAATTGAAAACTTTGTTTAAAAAAAAAAGTTTTCATTTTTTCCCACATTTTCAAAAAAAAGTGGAAAAAATGACCTGCACAAAAGACTCATAAAGCCTCATATAATATACATTGGGGTGTGTAGCAAAATGTGTTTTGGGGGGTAATTGCAAGTATGCCAATGCTATGTATGAGAAATAACTTATGAACATGACAATTGTGGAAAAAAATTATGACATCAAAAAGCTCACCATGCCTCTTACTAAATACCTTGGACTGTCTACTTTCTTAAAAGGGGTCATTTGGAGGTTATTTGTACTGTCCTGACATTTCAGGGCCTCAAGAAATTAGATAGGCATATCTTGTAGACTCTATATTTGTCACACAGACTAAATAATATGCACTAATTTGGATTTTTTTTACCAAAGATATGAAGCAGTATAAATTCTGGCCAAAATTTATGAAGAATAATTACTTATTTGCAAAATTTAATAATAGAAACTAAAAAAAGTGTTTGTTTTTTTTCAAAATTTCCGTTCTTTTTTTGCTAATATCACAAAAAATAAAAAATAAAGTGGGGATTAAATACCACCAAAAGCAATATTTATTTGTGTAAAAGAAAGATAACAGATTTGTTTGGGTACAGTGTAGTAGCATGACTGAGTAATTATCATTTTAATGCCCCGTACACACGGTCGGATTTTCGGATGGAAAATGTCCAATCTGAGCGTGTTGTCAGAAATTCCGAACCGTGTGTGGGCTCCATTGGACATTTTCCATCGGATTTTCCGACACACAAAGTTTGAGAGCAGGCTATAAAATTTTCCGACAACAAAATCCGATCGCGTCAATTCCGACCGTGTGTGGCCTGTTCCGACGCACAAAGTGCCACGCATGCTCAGAAGAAATTTCGAGACGGAACAGCTCGGTCTGGTAAACTTAGCGTTCGCAATGGATACAACACTTTTGTCACAGTGCAATGTTAAAAATGGTTTAATACAGCGCACTCTCTTCTTCTTTATAATGTGAGAAGAATGAAGTAGTTTTGCTGCTCATATTCACACAGACTTCTCCCAAACTTCTTTCTTTATTATTGATCGGGATTCCCTTAATATATTTTGATTTGTCACATCTAACAAAAATATTTTTGTGTTTTTTTGTTTTTTTTTTTAAAGGCAGAATTTTTTTTTTTTTTAGGTTTGTATTTTTTCCAAGGCTGATCTTTGTTTTATTTTATTCTTAGTTTTACTCCAGAATATTTTTGTGTGTGTTTTGTGTGTCAAGTTACCACAACACCATTGATATCTTATATTATTTAATCTCAAGGAGATTGTTTGGTGTTGGTGTCCCTTGTTAATTTCACATTGTACTTTAGAAATGTACCTGAATCCTCACAAACAAACTGTCCTTTTTGAAGGAAAACACACATAGGCGAGTATAATTGAACAAAAAATTCCTTTATTAAGAGCTCAGAACCAAACAAAGAGGGAGGCAAAGCTGGAGAAACAGCAGAAATTAGCGAAGCCTTGGACCCCCAGGGCAGACATCAATTCTTTAACATCAAAATTGGTGGCCTGAGGAGTCCATATGTAAGAGAGGTGCAGTCTGGTCCAGAGGTCCCAGAGATCCAGAAAGCAGCAGATGATATCTGTGTCCCCAGGCTCTGGTACCACAAGAGGCTGCATCTTTTGCCAGACCAGACTGGATCCAGGGTCATCACTTTCTGGTCTTCCTTCCATGCTTCCTTCCTGGCTGTGGCTCTGCTGTTGGAGATGTGGCAGGAGGAGGAGTAGGACCTGGAGGAGGAGGAGGACTAGTAGGACCTGGAGGAGGAGGAGGAGTAGTAGGACCTGGAGGAGGAGGAGGAGGACCATGTGTGAGGTCACAAATGTGGGTAGCAGATGTTATTTGGCCCCTCAACCCCTTATTGAGAGCTTCCAAAATTAATGACTCACACATGAGTTGTTGGCCCTCCTCCATCCGCTGCATTTTACAGGCAATTATGCCAGCAAAGTCCTCCTCCACAGTGTGGGGGGCTCCCAGGGCCTCTGTAGCCTTCCAAAAGAGGCCTATGGCAGCCTCCTGCAGGGTACTTCTCTTCCTGCCACTTTCTCTTTGCAGGTGTAGGGGAGGGACCTGCATATCAGGCAGCCTGCACGGCCCGGCCACCTCCTGGCTGAGACTTCCCTGTGTATGAAAAAGGGAAATGGTTTAATGTTTTGCATCATCAATCACAATCATAAATTAGTACTCCAAACTAACATCTAGTTAACATCATTGATTGGACAAGCAGAAATATTTAGAGGAATGCTATACCTGGCTCAAGCTGGGCTCCTCCACATGTTGCTGCCTGAAAGGCCCAGGTTGGGCGTCAGAAGCCTCAGCTGGAGGGGAAGGAAGCGTGGACGGAAGACTGGAGAGTGATGACCTGGGTTCAGTCTGACCTGCCAGAAAATGCAGCCTGTCATAGTACCACATCCTGGGGACATAGATGTCATCTGCTGCTACGGATCTCTGCGAATCCTGGACTTTCTTGCGCTCCCTTAGATATGTGCTCCTCAGGCCACCAATTAGGATCTTCTGATGTCTGCCGTGGGGATCACCTGCTTCACAATTTCCAGCAATTGATCCAGCTCTGCCTTCCTCTTTGTTTGGTTCTTATAATGTGGGTGGTTTATCTCCCAAAGACAAGAGAGCTCCCTGAACATGTCAATGAAGATTGCCAAAAAGTCGGTATCTTTAAAGATATCCATTTGCACTGCAAGACACAACACAAGACAAATCCTAATGTCAGGCAAAACTCTCCTAATCTTGTTACAATATAGGCCTCAATCTAGAAGCAGTATAGGCCCAAGTTTGTCTCTTACCTTCGTTATTACGATCGGCGCCTCCGATGCTCCTTCCTCCGCTCACAGATCGTACGTAATACGCACGCGTGTTACGCTTTATACACACTGCGCATGCGTGTAACTCCGCCCGCCCCTGACGTTCTTTCTAGTCTATTCCCCGCCCCTTTTCGTTCGGTGCAGTGGGGGAAGAGCAAATGGTGGATACACAGCAGGTGCATGCTAATTACAGCAACGAGGAGGAGGGGGAGGAAAGCCCGGATCCGGAAACGTCCCGATCCAGAAGGAGATGATTTAAGGCATTAAATATGTCCTTTGGGGAGATGTTGGAGATGGTCGACATCCTGAAGAAGGCCGACTATGATGGGAAGTATGGACCTTACCCCAACCCCAATATCAGAAAGGCCAAGATCATGGCGAAAGTGGTCAAAAGTCTGCACCGGAATTTCGGGGTACGTCGATCGAAAGATCAGCTCTGGAAGCGGTGGTTGGACCTCAAATTACGAGAACATGAGCAGTACAAAAATATCCGAAGAGTGCTGCAAAAAAGTAAGTAGTTGTGCTGTGTTCCTATTCTTTTTGTCTTTATTACGTTTGTGCTGCTCCATGTGCTTTTGTTAAAAGTGTTGTACATTTTATTTTTTTTTTAAACAATAGATTTTTATTGAATTTCACTCACATTACAGAGCATTCAATATAGGCATTTCTTAAGGTTATACAAGGTGATTATGTATATACAACACTTACAACTTAAGTAATCAAGAATATACAACATGTATTCAAGCTACCGATTGGATTATATGTTTGACCTCCATAAGAGGTACAGCCTGCCACCCCCTTTGGGTTCACACTGTGACCAGGCTTATTGCTGGGTAACCGCATTGTAGCTTGCCATGGGTCCTATGAGGGATCCATGGGGAGATAGGCTGTGAGCAGTAAGTGCTATTAATTCAGGGTATAAAACACAAACAAAGATATATAGTTGTCATAGATGCAGAGTGCAGAGTCATCCCCACACACCCAACACACCCCAGTTGGTTGCTCCTTGGTAAATATCCAATCTATGCATGTTGAAAGATGCTGTTAGCATACCACCGCACCAGAGGCATTCATTGTACTTTATTGTATCAGTAAAATGAGTTTATCAATGTGGGGAGGCGTATTTGGAGGATTTCCAAATTTCCCACTGTTTATGGAAATTCGGGGATCCTCCTCTAGCGTAGGCCAGAGCTCTTTCCATTGTATATTGGGCGTTTACTCTAGAGATAACTTCCTCTATTTTAGGGGGTGCTAGTGACAGCCATTCTTTTGCTATTGAAATACGAGCCGCAAATAGGATATGGATTACTACTTTCCTCATTAGGGGGTGATAGGCTTCAATGCCCAGGCTCAGGAGTGTTAGTGCTGGTTCAATTTTGAGATGGGTATTGGTAACATTGTAGATGAGGGATTGGACCTCCTCCCAGAACGGTTGGATTTTTTTACAACCCCAAAATATGTGGAGAAGATTGCCTGTAGATAAGCATTCTCTCCAGCATAATGCTGATGTGGAGGGTTTCATCTTGTGCAGTCGGGAGGGGGTGAGGTACCACCTATGTAGTAATTTTTGTGCGTTATCCCAGTGGTCTATGCAAGAGGAAGATTTGCTATTGTATTTTATAGCTATGTGCCATTGGTGCAGAGGATATTCCCTTTGTAGGTCCCTCTCCCATTTATGCATGTTAGGTAATTTAGTTTGCAGATAGGTAGGGGAGGCGAATGTGTAAAACAAGGATATGCCTTTGCGAGTGGGCGGGGATTTATTGAGCAGGAATTTCCATAGGATCTGCGGGATTATAATCGGACGGGTCGGGTTGGAGTGTGAATAGTGGTTTAGTTGGAACAGTTTGTATCTATCAAGTTCATCCATTGTGTCCAGGTCATTAGTGTTGAAGTGTACTCCCTGTTTCTTCCAGCTGTGGACTGAGAAGCTCGGTATTAGGTACTCATAAGCTGCTAGTGGTATTCTTAATGTGCGGGTTGGAATGTCAGTGAACTTAGAATTCACTAAAGAGGACCATGCATTAACAGTAGCTTGTATGGTTGGGTACGGGGGAACCTTGGGCTTGTGATGAAGGCTAGCGGCTATAGCTAGTGCTGGTAGATCGTGACTAGGGGTCACTGTACGTTCAATGTCTGACCATCTATTGTCAGTTTGACATGAGAACCAGTAGCGCATCTGGTCCAGTAGTGCTGCTTTATAGTATAGTTGAGCATTGGGGAGGCCAACGCCACCTAGATGTTTAGGTTTATAAAGCTGTGCTAGTGCGATCCTCGGTTTTTTACCGCCCCATATGAATTTGTTAAGTAGTTTATCTATGTGTGTAAAGAATTGTTGGGGGACAGGGATGGGTACGGTCCTGAAAACATAGAGAATTTTGGGCATAACTTGCATTTGGTATGCAGCTATCCTCCCCAGCCACGTGAGCGGGAGCTTACTTATTTGATTTAGTTCCGCTTCCACTTTAAGCAGGAGTGGAGGGAAATTGCAAGAGTAGATGTTGGTGGAGGAGGAGGCTAGCTGCACACCCAGATATGTAATTGAGGGCGGGTCCCAGTTGCAAGGAAAAATTTCCTTTAGTCTCGACTTTGTTTTTTCAGGCATGTTAATGCAAAGCATTTGCTGGTGTTGACCTTATAGTAGGAAACATTTCCAAACTTATGTAAGAGGGAGTTAATAGCAGGTAGGGATGCAAGTGGATTAGTTATTGTTAAGATAATGTCATCCGCGAAGAGCCCTATTTTATGGGATTCGTGACCGGTGTCGATGCCCTCTATCACAGCATCGCCTCTTACGTATGCCGCTAGTGGCTCTATAATCAAGGAGAAAATTATCGGCGAGAGTGGGCATCCCTGCCGGGTACCATTAGATAACCTGAAGGGGTCTGAGAGCAGCGTGGAAGTGTAGATTTGTGCTGTGGGGTTCATATATAAAGACATGATGGCTGAGTGGATCAGGCCCGAGATGCCAAACTTGTGCAGGGTCCTAGACAGGTAACCCCAGTGGACCCTGTCGAAGGCCTTTTCCGCATCTAAGGCCAGGAATACGCTGGGTACCTTTTTGGTTTCAGCCATTCTCAGGAGGTTCAACATACGTCTGGTTCCATCCGGCGCCTGCCTGCTTTTGACAAAACCGACCTGATCCAATCCTATAAGGGAAGGGGTGATGTCTTTTAATCTATTCGCTAGGATTTTAGCATATATTTTGAGGTCCGAATTCAAGAGGGATATGGGCCTAAAGTTTTGGGGGTTCATTGTGTCCTTGCCATTTTTCGGTATTGTGACTATAACAGCTTGTAGCATCTCTCTGGGGAAGCTGCCTGAAGTGGCCGCTATATTGAAGATTTTAACTAGTGCAGGGGTGAGAGTCTGGGTAATTGCCTTGTAGTACTCGGCGGAAAATCCGTCCGCACCAGGCGATTTATGCATGGGTAGAGATGCGATTACTGCTTCTACCTCTCGGTGGGTAATAGGGGAGTTTAGTTTTTGGAGTGACGCTTTGTCCACCGAAGGTAGGCGAATTCCAGTAAGGAACTCGTCTATCTCCTTGGTTGTGGGCTGGTGTATTGTGGGGTCATTGTTAAGATTGTACAGGGATTCGTAGTATTCTTTAAATACGTTAGCTATGTCTTTGGGGTTTTGAAATACAGTGTTGTTGAGGTGATGCTTAATGTGAGCGATGTTCGAACGTGCCTGTTTTTTCTTGAGTTGGGCAGCTAATAATTTTCCCGAGCGGTTATTCTGGGAGTAGTAAGTAAGTTTTAGTTTTTTAAAGTACGTTTCGTAATCTGCTCTTAGTTCCTGTCTAAGTTCCTCCCGGCAGGTTGTAAGCCGGGAGAGGACCTCGTTGGATCTGGTACTGGGATTTTTGTGTTTCAGCTCTAGGTCTGCTATAGTGTCATGGAGTTGTGACATACGTTTCATTTTTTTTTTCCTCTCTCTAGAAGCAATCTGAATGAGGATACCTCGAGCAAAGGCCTTATGAGCACACCATATCGTCATTGGGGAACATTCCTCAGTATCGTTAAAGTTAAAAAACTCAGCCACTTTTTCTGCTATTTCATCCCGAATTTTGGGTTGCGATAGGAGAAATGTGTTATTGCGCCACATCGGTTTGTGAACGGTTTTGCTGCCATCCACAACCTCATTCGTCACAGGAGCGTGATCAGACCAGGTGATGTTGTGGATGTCAGCGGTCTGGACCTTCTGTAGCGTGCACATATCCGTAAGGAAAAAGTCTATTCTAGCATAGCTGTTGTGGACTGCAGAGAAGTGCGTATAGTCTCTTTCGGTGGACCTAAGGCAGCGCCAGGGATCAAAAAGCCGTTCCTCATGACAGAGGGCTCCCAAAGAGGGCCTCTGCCTAAAAGCCACAGAAGAAGTGTCCCACTCTGCATTCATAACCATATTAAAGTCGCCACAGATAATTAAACTACCTTTCTGCATTTTTTTAGCCATTGTGAATACTTTACGAATAAATTTGAGGGATCTCACATTAGGTGCATACAGATTTACCAGGGTATAGGTGACATGGTCCATTTCAGCTACTAAGATGAGAAAGCGACCACGCGGATCAGCATGTACCTGCAAAAGAGAAAAGGTTAATCTGTCCCTAATAGCTATTAGCACTCCATTCTTCTTGGTGTTGTTGTTGGCTGTATATACTTGCTGGAATTTGGGATGTGAGCATTTCGGTGGTTTTGTGCTGGAGAAGTGAGTCTCTTGCGCACACAGGATGTCGCAGTTCGCTTCTATGGCAGTTTTCCAAAGAGCTCTTCTTTTGTAGGGACTATTCAGGCCTCTCACATTGAAAGTCATTAGCTTAAGATTCATTCAGGTGGTAGAAGGTGCGGCTATGCCATCTGGTGGTGGAAACGGGCGTTGAAGGTGACGTAGGTGGTGTGTCCAGTGTGTAGGGAGCCCCCCGCAGCCCCACCCCATGCTGATCAGACAGACTTGTGGTGTCAGGAACCATAAAAACTTGAACTGGTGAGATCTTATAACGTGTAGATCTCATCGAACTTGGAGAACATGTTACGGACATCATCTCGTAACTTGAGTTGGGGTACTAGAGTACAAGGTGAAAAAAAAGAGTAAGAATAAAAAGAAAATAGCCGAACAACGGGCGGAAGATCCTTGAGCATTACACTCGCTTTGTAGGGTGAAGGCACAGAGATTAGGGTATATTTGGTATACCGGGTGTATTAAGGGTAGGTTGGAGGCTTGTAGAGTTAGTACATGCCCGGATGAGCTGGTTACTTCGTTCTTCGTTGCCGGTTGTGGGTGTTGTACCTCCCATGTAGAGGGTCAGGGTCTGCTGGCTCACCATTCTCAGGCAGCAGTTTCCATTTGCGGAGGAGCTCCAGGCCTTTATCAAGTGATGTGATGGCATGCGATTCGTTATGCATATCCACAATTAGCTTGGCTGGGAAGCCCCATTTATAGATGACTTTATGGTTACGTAGGATTTTAGTAATTGGCACCAGATTGTGCCGTGCTGTAAGGGTCGCTTGGGACAGGTCAGCATACAGTGCAATCCCGGTAAACGGGTCAGGTAGAGCAGGGTGTTGTCTTGCGTACCTCATCAGTTGGTCTTTGATATGGTAGAAGTGGATGCGTGCGATGACATCCCTGGGGGTCTGGGCAGGTAGGAAGGATGGCTTCGGAAGTCTGTGAGCCCTGTCAATCGTTAGATCCGCAGGTCCTAGTGCTGGGATGGCTGTTATCATGAGTTTTTGAAGATAAGCCGTAAGTTCAGCTGGCTTGACCGACTCAGGGACGCCTCTGAATTTGATGTTGTTCCTGCGGGCCCTGTCTTCGATGTCGGCCATTTTAAGTCGCATGGTTTTGATCTCTTCCTCAACATCAAAGTGTGCATCCACTAGCTCGTTATGTGCCAATGTGAATTCCTCCATTTTTTTCTCCACATGTGTCACTCTGGTAGATACTGCTGCTACTTCACGTTTGGTGGTCTGCATAAATGCTGCCATATCGCACTGGAGGGCCCCTCTTAGTGTTTGTAACATCTCCTTCATGGTGGTGTCTAAGATGGGTTGCCCTGAGGTGGGAAAGGCGTCTAGCTTCTGTGTGTAAGCAGAGGATTCCTCCATATCTTCCCCCTCCATTCCTGAGCTATCCCGGGTCCCATCCTCTTCCCCAATCCTCCTTTTCTGCTTGGCAGGGCTACTAAATGGGGAGGATGGTAACGGATGGTCACTGGCATTTGACTCACCCGAGGATGGCACTGGATGGCTGTGTGGCTGTGCTGTGGAGGCTGTGGAGCGGCTCTCCGTGCCGGCGCCATCTTGAAAATCCCGGGCCGTGCTGAGGGGATAGAAATCTGTCAGTTTCCTCGGCCCCTCTCTCTCCTTTCGTTTGGCCATCGCTGCCGCTGTGTGCCCCACGTCCTAAGAAGACAGTAGATGTGCTTTTGGGGTGTTGTAATGTGCTGTGAGCCGCTTAATGTCGCCCGTTGTAGCAGAGCTTAGGTGTCACACATCCATCAGTTCTGGCTGCCGGCTCCGCCCCCAAGTGTTGTACATTTTAAAATGGCAACTTTCATGTTCATGGACACATTATTCGTTCGTATCAAACATTTTTCTTTCGGCCTATAAAACACCATTGTTTTGGCCATATGCATTTGCCCACATTTTTTAGGGACTACTTGTATGAAATTTGTATTTGGTTGTGTAGATGTGTTTGTAACTAGAATGAAATGCAAACTAGATTCTGTGTAAGGAGAGGACACTGAGCAGCTGTATTCACATCTGGATACTGGAGCACTAGTGTGGGACACAAGAACGCCATTTTTATTAGGGGGCCCACACAGGTACTCCAGTGTATACTATAGGGGTGTCTCCATCTGTGAAGCTTGTACAAGACAGGTAAAGTATTGCAGCTTGACAAAGGACACTAAAATTCTACATCTTGGAACTCTGCCAAAAAAGACAATTGTACCCCACTTCCAAGCAATGTTTCATCTTTATAGTTCTTTCCTCAAATATCTGTGTGCTAAGTAGGGATGAGCCGAACACCCCCCGGTTCGGTTCGCACCAGAACCTGCGAACGGACCGAAAGTTCGCACGAACGTTAGAACATCATTGACGTCTATGGGACTCGAACGTTCGAAATCAAAAGTGCTCATTTTAAAGGCTAATTTGCATGGTATTGTCCTAAAAAGGGTTTGGGGACCCGGGTCCTACCCTAGGGGACATGTATCAATGCAAAAAAAACTTTTAAAAACTGCCGTTTTTTCGGGAGCAGTGATTTTAATGATGCTTAAAGTAAAAAAAAAAGTGAAATATTCCTTTAAATATCGTACCTGGGGGGTGTCTATAGTATGCCTGTAAAGTGACGCGTGTTTCCCGTGTTTAGAACAGTCCCTGCACCAAATGTCATTTTTAAAGGAAAAAATCTCATTTAAAACTGCTTGCGGGTTTAATGTAATGTCGGGTCCTGGCAATATGGATGAAAATCAGTGAGACAAACGGCATGGGTACCCCCCAGTCCATTACCAGGCCCTTTGGGTCTTGTATGGATATTAAGGGGAACCCCGCACCCAAATTAAAATAAGGAAAGGTGTGGGGCCACCAGGCCCTATATACTCTGAACAGCAGTATACAGGCGGTACAAACAAGACAGGGACTGTAGGTTTGTTGTTAAGTAGAATCTGTTTGTAATTTTGAACGGGTAAATTTTTAACGTGTTTAGCTCCAGCCAAAAAATCTTTTTTAAGCTTTTTGGAAAACATAGGGAAGGGTTATCACCCCTGTGACATTTGTTTTGCTGTCTTTCCTCCTCTTCAGAAGATTTCACCTCACTTTTTGTCCCAATGAAAAATGTTTTTTGAAAATTTGGAGTTTTTTGTGGAACAATGATTGGAAAGCATCAGTGGAAAGGAGAAATGTTTTTCCCATATTAACTCTTACAGGAGAGAATTTCCCTTCCTAGGGGTAGATTTCATCTCACTTCCTGTTGTCTCCTTCCGTTTGCAAGTAGGAGTATTTTGTAACTTAGATGTTTGAAAGTAGGGTCCTGCCCTATATACTCAGCAGAAATTTGGGCCTTAGGTGTTGTTGTGGCCACAACACTGTAAGCCCTCACAGGGCCCTGCTGTGAAATATTAGATCAAGAATTGTAATTACATGCCCCTGTTGAACAGGAGCTGAAAAATTGGGCCTTAGGCACTGGTGCTGGTGCCACAACACTGCAACCCCTCACAGACACTCTAGTTGGAACGCAGGAACGAGCCCTGCTGCAAAGTATTGCATCAAAAATTGTAATTACACGCCCCTGTTAAACAAGGGCTGAAAAATTGGGCCTTAGGCACTGGTGCTGGTGCCACAACACTGCAACCCCTCACAGACACTCTAGTTGGAACGCAGGAACGAGCCCTGCTGCAAAGTATTGCATCAAAAATTGTAATTACACGCCCCTGTTAAACAGGGGCAGAAAAATTGGGCCTTAGGCACTGGTGCTGGTGCCACAACACTGCAACCCCTCACAGACACTCTAGTTGGAATGCAGGAACGAGCCCTGCTGCAAAGTATTGCATCAAAAATTGTAATTACACGCCCCTGTTAAACAGGGGCAGAAAAATTTGGCCTTAGGCACTGGTGCTGGTGCCACAACACTGCAACCCCTCACAGACACTCTAGTTGGAACGTAGGAACGAGCCCTGCTGCAAAGTATTGCATCAAAAATTGTAATTACACGCCCCTGTTAAACAGGGGCAGAAAAATTGGGCCTTAGGCACTGGTGCTGGTGCCACAACACTGCAACCCCTCACAGACACTCTAGTTGGAACGCAGGAACGAGCCCTGCTGCAAAGTATTGCATCAAAAATTGTAATTACATGCCCCTGTTAAACAGGGCCAGAAAAAATGGGCCTTAGGCACTGGTGCTGGTGCCACAACACTGCAACCCCTCACAGACACTCTAGTTGGAACACAGGAACGAGCCCTGCTGCAAAGTATTGCATCAAAAATTGTAATTACACGCCCCTGTTAAACAGGGGCTGAAAAATTGTGCCTTAGGCACTGGTGGTGGCGCCCAGAACCAAAAATGTTCTTACAAGCTATCAGCGTGATGATTGAGGAGGAAGAGGATAATTACTCAGGGATAGTCACTCAGCATCAGCATAGGCAGTCTTTGAAGGGATCTGAGATTTCAAAAAAAATTATTCGGTTACATCAGCATCAGGTCCTTTGTAGCTGGTGGTGATCCAAGACTGATTCATTTTTATGAAGGTCAGTCAATCGACCGAGTCGGTGGACAGACGCACCCTGTGATCGGTTACTATGCCTCCAGCAGCACTGAATGTGCGTTCCGAAAGAACGCTGGATGCAGGACAGGCCAGTAGCTCAATTGCATACTGTGCAAGCTCTGGCCAGTGATCCATCCTCAAGACCCAGTAACCCAGAGGATTTTCGGTGGGAAAGGTGTCCAAGTCTGATCTTGCCCCTGGGTATTCCTGCACCATGTAAAACAGACGCTGGCGATGGTTGCTGGAACCGATCATAACTTGGGGCTGCGGACCAAAAAATTGTCTGAACGCATCGGTCAGACGGCCACCTTCTCCACCGCTCCTTGTTTGGCTGACCGAAGCCTCAGCAACTTGTTGTCCAGAAACAGGAGTTTGTAACCTCCCAGTCTCTGGGAACGCGTTGCACAGACCTTTCTGCAAGGCCTCCCGAAGATGTTTCATCCTCTGCTCCCTCTGCGATGGCAAGATAAGGTCCGCAACCTTACCCTTGTAACGTGGATCAAGGAGGGTTGCCAGCCAGTATTGGTCCTTCTCCTTGATACCACGAATACAAGGATCCTTACGCAGGCTTTGCAGGATCAGGGAGGCCATGCAGCGTAGGTTTGCTGAGGCATTCGGTCCGGAGTCCTCTGGGTCACTAAGGACGACATGGTCCGCAGCCACCTGCTCCCAGCCACGTACAAGTCCATGTGTTTCTTGGGACTGATCCCTTAAAGACTGCTGCTGATGCTGAGTGCCAGGCTCCACCTCCATACTGACACAATCTTCCTCCTCCTCCTCCTCCTCCTCCTCCTCCTCTTCCTGTGTGATCGGCGGGCACGCAGGAACACTGTCTGGATAAAGGGGGCCTTGAGAGCTAAGGAAGTCCTCCTCTTCCTGCCTCTGTTCTGCCTCAAGTGCCCTGTCCATTATTCCACCCAGCGTGTGCTCCAACAGGTGGACAAGGGGGACAGTGTCACTGATGCATGCACTGTCACTGCTCACCATCCTCGTGGCCTCCTCAAATGGTGACAGGACAGTGCATGCTTTCCTGATCATGGCCCACTGGCGTGGGGAAAAAAAAACAAGCACCCTGTCCTGGTGCCATAGTCGCACAGGTATTTATTGATGGCCCTCTGCTGCGTGTGCAGCCACTGCAGCATGGCCAACGTTGAGTTCCACCTGGTGGGCATGTCACAGATTAGGCGGTTCTTGGGCAGGTTAAACTCCTTTTGGAGGTCCGTCAGCCGAGCACTGGCATTATATGACCGGTGGAAATGCACACAGACTTTCCTGGCCTGCCTCAGGACATCCTGTAAGCCCGGGTACCTGCCCAATAACTGCTGCACCACCAAGTTAAGGACGTGAGCCAAACAGGGCACATGGGTCATTTGTCCCTGTCGGAGGGCAGAGAGGAGGTTGGTGCCATTGTCGCAAACCACCATTCCTGCCTTAAGTTGGCGTGGCGTCAACTACCTCTGAACCTGCCCCTGCAGAGCTGAGAGAACCTCTGCCCCAGTGTGGCTCCTGTCCCCCAAGCACACCAGCTCAAGCACCGCATGGCATCTTTTGGCCTGCGTACTTGCGTAGCCCCTTGAATGGCTAAGGAGCACTGCTGGTTCCAAGGACAAAGCACAGGAAGAGGCCATGGAGGAAGAAGAAGAGGAGGGGGTGGAGGAGAGAGGTGTGTCACAATCATTAGCATTTTGGAGGCGTGGTGGCGGAACAACCTCCAACACTACTGCACCTTGTCCTGCATCCTTCCCAGCTGCCAGCAGAATCACCCAATGCGCCGTGAAACTTAGGTAACGTCCCTGTCCATGCCTGCTGGACCATGAGTCAGCGGTAATATGCACCTTACCGCTGACCGCCCTGTCCAGCGAGGCATGGACATTGCCTTCCACATGCCGGTAGAGAGCCGGAATCGCCTTCCGTGAGAAAAAGTGGCGTTTGGGTACCTGCCACTGAGGAACCGCACATTCCACAAACTCACGGAAGGGAGCAGAGTCTACCAACTGAAAAGGCAGCAGTTGAAGTGCTAGCAATTTTGCCAAGCTAGCATTCAACCGCTGGGCATGTGGATGGCTGGGAGCAAACTTCTTTCGGCGGTGCAGCAGCTGGGGCATGGAAATTTGCCTGGTACAATCTGACGTCGGTGTACCAAAAGCAGATTGCCCACAAGTACTTGGCTGTGACACACCTAATTCTACACCTTCATTCCTCTCAGTGCAGGTCTCAGAGAGGACTGAAGGTCTAGTGGGGTTGGAAATCTCAGATGATGAGGAGCAAGGAGAGGTCCTCTTTGTTCTTTGGTGTGGGTCTTTTAGATACGCTTGCCGACGAACTGCATGGCAGGTCAATATATGTCTGGTCAAGCATGTGGTACCCAAGCGGGAGATGTTTTGGCCACGTGAGATACGCTTGAGACATATGTTGCAAATAGCAGCGGTGCGATCTGATGCACTCGTCTCAAAAAAGGCCCACACCAAAGAACGTTTTGAATAACGCGCAGAGACTGCAGCGCCCTGCACATGTGGAGCTTTGGGGTGTGATGCAGTCAATGTGCTGCCCTTAGGCTGGCCCCTGGAGGGCATCCTGCCTCGTTGGTGATGTGCCGCCTCCTCCTCCTCTCTCCTATCAGGCACCCACGTTGAGTCAGTGACCTCATCATCCCCTCCCTCCTCATCACTGGAGCAAACCTGGCAATATGCTGCAGCAGGGGGAGCATGACTGCCAGATTGCTGTCCTTCTTGGGCACCCCCTCTGTCCGTGCTCATGTTACTGCCTTCATCGAGCTCAGTATCATCATCAGAGCCTTCCAAATGCTGGGCATCCTCCTGGAGCATGTACCCAACACTGTGGTCAAACAGTTCGAGGGACTCCTCAGGAGGACATGGTGGCGCTAGGGAAGGAGTCACTGATGACATTGAGCCGAGGGAAGAGGCCGCTGCTTTGCCAGACAAAGTACCCTGGGCATGGGTGAGAGAGGATGAGGAGGATGAGGACAGCTTGGTCATCCATGTACTGATACTGCAGCTAACAAAATCAACTGCCTGCCTGTAGTATGAGAACACCACCAACCTTCTACAGGTAGCTTTAGCTGAACACTGTGAGGTGGACTCACCCCACTAACTTGTAGGTTTAGCTGAACACTGTGAGCAGGATGCACTGCACTAACTGTAAATAGTCTAGCTGCCTGACTGTGGTACTAATAGGATCAAAAGAACACCAGCAATTTTCTTCAGGTAGCTGTATTTACTGTAACAAGACAAGCCTGCCTGTCAGTAAGAAGATAACAGGAACGGATCTAGCTGAACACTGTGAGCAGGACGCACCCCACTAGCTTGTAGGTTTAGCTGAACACTGTGAGGTGGACGCACCCCACTAACTTGTAGGTTTAGCTGAACACTGTGAGCAGGACGCACCCCACTAACTTGTAGGTTTAGCAGAACACTGTGAGCAGGACGCACTGCACTAACTGTAAATAGTCTAGCTGCCTGACTGTGGTACTAATAGGATCAAAAGAACACCAGCAATTTTCTTCAGGTAGCTGTATTTACTGTAACAAGACAAGCCTGCCTGTCAGTAAGAAGATAACAGGAACGGATCTAGCTGAACACTGTGAGCAGGACGCACCCCACTAGCTTGTAGGTTTAGCTGAACACTGTGAGGTGGACGCAACCCACTAACTTGTAGGTTTAGCTGAACACTGTGAGCAGGACGCACCCCACTAACTTGTAGGTTTAGCAGAACACTGTGAGCAGGACGCACTGCACTAACTGTAAATAGTCTAGCTGCCTGACTGTGGTACTAATAGGATCAAAAGAACACCAGCAATTTTCTTCAGGTAGCTGTATTTACTGTAACAAGACAAGCCGGCCTGTCAGTAAGAAGATAACAGGAATGGATCTAGCTGAACACTGTGAGCAGGACGCACCCCACTAGCTTGTAGGTTTAGCTGAACACTGTGAGGTGGACGCACCCCACTAACTTGTAGGTTTAGCTGAACACTGTGAGCAGGACGCACCCCACTAACTTGTAGGTTTAGCAGAACACTGTGAGCAGGACGCACTGCACTAACTGTAAATAGTCTAGCTGTCTGACTGTGGTACTAATAGGATCAAAAGAACACCAGCAATTTTCTTCAGGTAGCTGTATTTACTGTAACAAGACAAGCCGGCCTGTCAGTAGGAAGATAACAGGAAGGGATCTAGCTGAACACTGTGAGCAGGACGCACTGCACTAACTGTAAATAGTCTAGCTGCCTGACTGTGGTACTAATAGGATCAAAAGAACACCAGTAATTTTCTTCAGGTAGCTGTAAATACTGTAACAAGACAAGCCGGCCTGTCAGTAGGGAGATAACAGGAACGGATCTAGCTGAACACTGTGAGCAGGACGCACTGCACTAACTGTAAATAGTCTAGCTGCCTGACTGTGGTACTAATAGGATCAAAAGAACACCAGCAATTTTCTTCAGGTAGCTTTATATACTGTAACAAGACAAGCCTGCCTGTCAGTAAGAAGATAACAGGAACGGATCTAGCTGAACACTGTGAGCAGGACGCACTGCACTAACTGTAAATAGTCTAGCTGCCTGACTGTGGTACTAATAGGATCAAAAGAACACCATTAATTTTCTTCAGGTAGCCTGTAAATACTGTAACAAGACAAGCCTGCCTGTCAGTAGGAAGATAACAGGAACGGATCTAGCTGAACACTGTGAGCAGGACGCACTGCACTAACTGTAAATAGTCTAGCTGCCTGACTGTGGTACTAATAGGATCAAAAGAACACCAGTAATTTTCTTCAGGTAGCTGTAAATACTGTAACAAGACAAGCCTGCCTGTCAGTAAGAAGATAACAGGAACGGATCTAGCTGAACACTGTGAGCAGGACGCACTGCACTAACTGTAAATAGTCTAGCTGCCTGACTGTGGTACTAATAGGATCAAAAGAACACCAGCAATTTTCTTCAGGTAGCTTTATATACTGTAACAAGACAAGCCTGCCTGTCAGTAAGAAGATAACAGGAACGGATCTAGCTGAACACTGTGAGCAGGACGCACTGCTCTAACTGTAAATAGTCTAGCTGTCTGACTGTGGTACTAATAGGATCAAAAGAACACCAGTAATTTTCTTCAGGTAGCTGTAAATACTGTAACAAGACAAGCCTGCCTGTCAGTATGAAGATAACAGGAACGGATCTAGCTGAACACTGTGAGCAGGACGCACTGCACTAACTGTAAATAGTCTAGCTGCCTGACTGTGGTACTAATAGGATCAAAAGAACACCAGTAATTTTCTTCAGGTAGCTGTAAATACTGTAACAAGACAAGCCTGCCTGTCAGTAAGAAGATAATAGGAACGGATCTAGCTGAACACTGTGAGCAGGACGCACTGCACTAACTGTAAATAGTCTAGCTGTCTGACTGTGGTACTAATAGGATCAAAAGAACACCAGCAATTTTCTTCAGGTAGCTGTAAATACTGTAACAAGACAAGCCTGCCTGTCAGTAGGAAGATAACAGGAACGGATCTAGCTAAATTGAATACAGTGTATATATATATATATATATGCAACACCTGGGATGCATATATATACACAATACACTGTAAGTGCAGCTAACTGACTGACTGTCCTGCCTAATCTAGCTAACTCAAATGAAACTCTATTTCTCAGCACACCGGAACACACTGCACAGGGCCGCTGTGCAGGCGGCCTTATATAGTGTGGGGCGTGTACTAAATCCCCTGAGCCATAATTGGCTTTGGCCAATTATGGCTCTCTGTTCAGGCGGTGATTGGCCAACCATGCGGGTCATAGTGCATGCTTGGCCAATCATCAGCCAGCAATGCACTGCGATGCCGCAGTGAATTATGGGCCGTGACGCGCCACACAAATTTGGCGCGAACGGCCCATATCGTTCGCAATTCGGCGAACGACCGAACAGCCGATGTTCGAGTCGAACATGGGTTCGACTCGAACACGAAGCTCATCCCTAGTGCTAAGTATACCATTTTTGTTTTACATAGGGGATAAAAGACTCGGAGGACACCCCTCATCCGAGGAGACCAGAGCCCCCCCACCTCTGGAAGAAGGGGAAATACCCCCAACACAAGAAGAGCAGGAGGAGGGAGAAGACGTGGTGGAACTAGTCACCACAAGAGGTGAGTGTCTGCGAACACAGGCTCAGGTAAGAGATGGATGCCGGCATATTTTTAATACCTGTTTTTGTTTGGTTTCTCTCTTTTTAGGTGATTGTGATGTTGTGAATCCAGATCCTTTCACATCAGAAAGTGCACAGATCCTGATCGGGGAGATCATGGGGTGTAATTTAGCATTGGAAAACCTCAAGAAAAACATCAATGATGTTATTCAAAAAAAATAAAAACATCATTGATGTTTTGGGTAGAGTTTAAAACCCCTCCAAATCACTTTTTTTTGTGTGCTACAATGTTCAAAATGTTTTAGCCATTTTTAGAAAAGCCAAATTTGGAGGATGCACACAGTGTGTCAACATGTACTATCTTCCATCACGGGAGATCAATGGATGCGTTTTGGGGGTGCAACCCCTTCCTCAATAATAAAGTAGCTGAGAGGAAGGTGTTTCTCCCCCAAAACACGTCCCTTGATCCCCGTGATGGCAGCTAGCACATGTTGAACTTCTTAAATTGGTGTGCATCTTCCAAATTTGGCTTTTCCTGGGGTGACTTCACCCCATCTGAACGCAATATCAAACACAGTTCCTAAATACTCATGTATGATATTGCCTTCAAGTTCTACCAAATGTGAACTTTGTAAGTTCAAGATTTGTGTCTTTCTTGTTGGTTTGAAACATTCCTTTTTTATCTTAAATGGACATTTATATTTTTGATAATGCCACCCCAAAAATTGTTATACAACAAAGATGTTGGTTTGTTTTAAAAACCTTTTCTAAATGCACATGTGATTGTGCAGGTATTAAAAAGATTGTTAATCAAGAATGTGTGGATTATTGTCTCAACGCTACAACACTTTTGTGGTGATGTAATTGCTGCTTTCTGTGACAATGGGGGTTATTTCCTAAGGGCAAATCCTCTGTGCACTACAAGTGCAGTTTCAAGTGCACTTGTAGTGCAAAGTGTCTTTGCCTTTAGTAAATAACACCCAACAGTGCTTTGTATAAGGTTACACAATCACGCCATTTTCAGGACTCACCACATTTCTGTCAGGGTCAGCTAAAACAAACACAAGCAGTAAATGTCACCAAAGATTTGCGTAATTTTTTTTTTCATTGGATCAAGGTTTCACAAATTGTCTGGCATATTGATGGCCCCCCTACCCGCAAAGAACTCAAGGTATCTTAACCGGACATCACGGGCACTCAGGGAGGGCAAGCCAGGACGGCCACTTTCAAGCGCTGTCAGGGTTGTTTCATTTATAATTCCGGCCTCAGGCCCAACTGAGCCAGCATAGTTGGCTGAATGTTGCCGTAAAAAGTTATGTAGAACACAGCACGCCAGGATTATATGATTCAGTTTATACTCCGCCATATGGATGGGTGTAAGAAATAGGCGGTAACGGCTGGCCATGATTCCAAATGTGTTCTCCACCACTCTTCTGGCTCTGGCCAGCCGGTAATTAAAAACCCTCTGTTCCGGGGTGAGGGTCCTCATCGGGAATGGCCGCATAAGATGGTCCCTCAGCGCAAATGCTTCACCCGCAACAAAGACGAATGGGAGTCCTTCCACATTCTCTTCTGGAGGTGGCAAGTCCAAGCTGCCATTCTGGAGACTCCTGTAAAACTCCGTCTGGGCGATGACTCCACCATCGGACATTCGGCCATTCTTCCCCACGTCCACATACAGGAACTCGTAATTAGCCGACACCACCGCCAACATCACAATACTATTGAACCCCTTGTAATTATAATAGTACGACCCCGAGTTGGGTGGTGGGACGATGTGGACGTGTTTCCCATCAATTGCCCCTCCGCAGTTAGGAAAGTCCCACCGCTGGGCAAAGTGAGAGGCCACAGTCTGCCATTCCTGTGGCGTGGAAGGAAACTGTTGAGGAAAACAAAAAAAAATTAGTATTTTTGCACATAAACATGGAAAGCAGATTAGACACAAACATTCTTGGCCAACATCCAGATAACATTTATTAAGGGGAATTTTACAACACCAAAGTATAAGGTACACCTATCATATTCCCCGTCCCCCCTCTCATGTGCCATTTCTAACATTATAGGGGGGGAATCTTGGACAGGTAACCCTCTCCACTTCATTGAGAGATGAATGCCTAAATAATGGGTATTACTTGGAACAGCCCCTCCTTAGTCACACTATTGGCAGCCCACTGGACAGGTAAGAAGTGTCATAATACAAAGATATAAATACACACTGTACACATTTGAGCACATTTGGACATTCTGCTATTACCTATCAAGATAATAATAGGATACAAAAACTTTAAACAGTACCATTTGAAAGTATACCAGCAGGCCCTTGCACTACATGCTTTGGGGAATTCAACAATAAATCTGACCACAAATGAGATGGCTATAGTGTGTATGGGTTTGGCAAAGTCAGCAGATAGACGATTGAGGATAGATAGAGAATTGGGATCAGCTGACTTAGCAGTTGGGGGAAGGGAGGGTTAAAAATGATTTGGGGACACCACAAAAACAAGCCTCTGGCACTCTGCCTGAATTTAAAGCACACATCACATTTCTAAACATTTTAGGGGGTGTTTTGGGTAAAGCACTACTATGGAGCTGATAAAATACATTGTTAAGTGACTACATGATGTGAATATAGGGCAGGAGACCATGCTGGGGAGGTAAGTGAAGGCAAATATGTATGAAGGACAAAAAAACCCATAAAATTCCAGCATGCATGAGAACAAAGGGGACATTTACAGCATATTACAATTATGGTAATTAGGGAATGAGGAAAGAAATACAATGCATTAGCAAACATTAAATACAATAAAATGTAATATTAAAGGATAAAAATCTTACCTTCATATACTCCTTCTGCAGGACCTGGATGATGGCAGAACAGGTCTCTGGGATAATGATACCCAGAGCCTGGGGGGAGATGCCTGTCGAGAACTTCAAGTCCTGTAGGCTTCTCCCTGTCGCCAAGTACCACAGGGTAGCGACGAGCCTCTGCTCCGGAGTGATGGCTTGCCTCATGCAGGTATCCTGACTGCTAATATAGGGGGTCAGCGAAGCCAACAAACGGTGAAATACGTGGTCCGTCATCCTGAGAAAGTTCCTGAAATCATCAGGATTATTCTCACGGATCTCACGGAGCAAAGGCATATGAGTGAAGTGATCACGCTGAAGCAACCAATTCTTGGTCCATGAACTCCTCCCCACCCTGTTCATGGACTGGACTTGTGTCAAGGTCAGGACCCCAACACCAAGCCCCCGCACAGCACGAACTCTACGAGGAGTACGTATACGCAACATGGTTAGAAAACGGTCGGCTGCTCAGAACGAAGTAACAGAACGCACTGAAGAACAGCAAGGCCTGTGAAGAGCGACCTGAAAAACAGCAACGAGCGGACAAGATCGCACAGAAAACTCCAATACGAACTGACTGCACGCACTGAAGAGCAGATACAAACCCACAAGCACAAACTAAACCGCAGAAAACGATCTGAAGGCCACGAGTCTGAAAAAGCGCGAATCGTCTCTCACTAAACTTTTACTAACACGAGATTAGCAAAAGGAGCCCAAAGGGTGCTGCGCTTGGTTCTGAATTGGCCTTTTCTAGTCTCGTCGTATGTGGTTTACGTCACCGCGTTCTTGGCGATCGGAAATTCCGACAACTTTGTGCGACCGTGTGTATGCAAAACAAGTTTGAGCCAACATCCGTCGGAAAAAATCCTAGGATTTTGTTGTCGGAATGTCCGATTAATGTCCGACCGTGTGTACGGGGCATAAGTGTGAGAGCACTGAAAGCTGAAAACTGGTCTGGGCAGGAAGGGGGTAAAAGTACCCTGTATTGAAGCGGGTAAAGTATTTGTGTAATTATAATATTGTGCTTGAAGTTGCATGAAAATACCTGTCTTTTGTACAATATTTTTAAACTTTTGTTTCATGGGTTCATGTTCTCCATGGTGGTGCCGGGCATGCCCCATTTGACAATACCTTGTCTATTATCCTTAAAAATAGCCAAAAGTTAGTTTTTAGATTCATCCTTCATAGGCTTCAATGAGGTTTAATACTGAGTTTGAGTTCCGCAGTCTTCATGTAGCATTTAGTGGACCCCCTGGTAGTCAAACCCTGCCAGATTTATTCATCTCTACTGCACATTGAATAGTTTTAATCATACTGATATTTAAACATTTAAACCCCCATTTTACCTGCTCTGTACATGCGAGTTACCATATGTATATTAACATTCAACATTTTCAGCATTATTGCGTATTGTGCTTAGCCAATGAATAATATTAAAAGGGCTGCTAATAAATAACAACACATGTAAAACCAGACATGCAGTTTTTTATTTAGCATACTGCACCCAAATGCAGAGATGGTTCTTGTATGAGTTGTGATTTTACTGCACATTACTTTAAATCATAGGGGTAAAGTCGTCTATCAAGAGAACAACTGTGTATTTTTGCTGTGCATAGATTTTGCCTTGTTTTAAAGCTTATCTAACAGTAATTGATGCAATGATCACACATTGTATGTGCACGTTTCTATTTTATCATGCCTTAGACCTTAGCTATATTAAGTTATAAAGTTTTGTGTATGCAGGTATTTAGATGCTGTTTAAACACAGACCATGTATAATATACTAGAGAAGCAAATATACTAGAGAAGGAAAAAAAGCAGAAGAGGTCAGATGATTTATATCTCACACAGGAAACTGTTGATGGAAAGCAAAGAAAAAGAGAAAAAACTGCCAAATTTCATTGAGAATGTGTTTATAGACAAAATTGAGAACATGTATCAAAGAAGAGATGAGACAGAGATAATTCATGTTTATGCAAGCACATGAATGCATTTACATTACATTGTTCATTAAAATGTAAAAAAGGAATCAATAAAAAAACAAAAGTAATAAAACCAGACACATTGGTAAAATAATAAAACACAAAAGGAGAAAACTGAACATAAGCAACCCTAAAAATACCCCCAATTGCAATAACAGCAATACAGCTAGTCACCTACCTGTCCCAGTCTGTGATTGGACAATAAAGGACCAGAATTGCATTCATAAGCTCACCCTTCAGCTCTTTCCTCCTATCAGTAGGTCCTTTGTCAGCCCATGTAAATGCTGTACATCCGATTGGCCCCTAGTACCGCCCCCTCCCTCTCCTAGTCTGAATTCTACTGAAAGGGTAATTACAGGTGACTGACACCTAGCCAATTTTCAAGTCAATGAAATAAATACTTTACTGCATTAACTGCTATAATTTGATAGTAGCTCAAAGTTTTGAAGCCGAAAGCTTAGCATGAAAGTCAGATAATTAGCATTTTCAGAAAAAATGGGTATGCAATGGCAGCCTAAATGTTTTTTTTTTCTCAGGACAGGTTTACTTTAACAAGACAAAATGCATTTTCTTGGTGGACCACCCATAACACATTTGAAATAAATCCATATGTGAATGTTACAAAGTTAATGTACTGGAAAGTATACATTGTGTCTCAAGGAGATTTCCAATGAACTAGTTCATTTTGCTGATAAATGTGTTCTGCTCAGTCAGCAGAGATCCAAGTTAAAAAAATAAATAAATTTGGAAACAGATATTAACCCTTTAAAAGCAGATGTCTGCCCACCACCTCTATACACATCTGGGCTGGTGAAATCACACACACTCTTTTAAGAAGGTTGAATATGCTGTCTTGGTACAAAAGTTCTTTTAAAAAAAATCATCTCTGAACTTGTTTCAAAGCACTGTCTGAAATTCAAATCCCTGGTATGCTTCAGTAACAGAGAGGGAAACATTTTTGCTCAACTCTTTTTCAAACAATTGATTCTGTAATGTTCTACATTGCTAAGTATTTACTGGAATGTTACTAGGGAATGAATTATGCTTGCAGTATAGTCAAAAAGTATACTTCTTTACTAAGATGCTTTAGACCCCTTTCACACTGAGGCAGTTTTAAGGCATTTTAGCGCTAAAAATAGCACCTGTAAAGTGCCTGAAAACTGCTTCTCATGCCTCCCCAGTGTGAAAGCCCGAGTGCTTTCTCATTGGAATGGTGCGCTTGCAGGACTTGAAAAAAAGTCCTGCTAGCAGCATCTTTGGGGCGGTTTGGGAGCACTGTATACAGCACTCCTACACTTCCCTTGCACATTGGAATGAATGGGCAGCACTTCCGAAGCGCCTGAAAAGTGACATGGACACTTTTAACCCCTTGTTAACCTCTGCTTGGAGGTTAAAAGTGCCCCCGCCAGTGGCCAACAAGCTCCGCTTAAACAGCAGCAAAGCACAGCTTTACCTCTAGCGGACCCGGCGCCCCAGTGTGAAAGCAGCCTCATTGTTGATATGATTTAATACAGAACAAGAACAAAACTATGCTGTCATTAATTGCTGGAGAGGAGAAAACTTTTTAAAATCTGCCCTGCCAACCAATTTAGCCAAGCTGCCCCTTGATCTGCTTTGCAGTGTAAAAAAGGACCAAAACTATAGACTTAAAAAAGTTCAGCCCCAGCCCAAGTTTTTGTTTTGGATAGAATAAGGGACCACTGTTTGCCTGTGTACCTGTGTAAACTTCTATTCTCCCTGCCCAGGCCATAGTTGTCATATAACACAGAGCACAGATAATGTTGGACTTTATAATTTTGGGTAAAAATACTTTTTTTTTTGTTATCACCCAAGTCTACCCCTTTCTTAACCTGAACACGCACTAAAGGGTATGTTCAATCCAGCCGCTGCTTTGCAAAGATCTTCATAACAGGCAGCCAACAGTAAATCTGCACATTAATTAGAACAATGTTACATTTAAGAGTTATTGATATACTCAAAATATCTAATGTGGTTGTATCTTTGATAACTAATAAAGGCCTGTACTGATCAATAAAACTGAATCTTTAACCAAGTATTATTTGCATATGTATTGTATTTTAACTCCTGACTTTATGGTGGATTTCCAGTAATGTCCTCTCCAAAGTGATATAAAAGAAAGAAAAGGTGAACGGAGAGAAAAAAAATAAGGCCTTTTAGAGATGATTTGGAATAAAGAAAGGGAATCCTACCTAAATCCACCTCATGTTGGCAGTTCCAAAGAAGAGAAAGAGGAAACAATAAAGTGGAAAAATGCCACCCTCCAGCTCATTCACCCCCTAAAACTCAGGGCCTCGACTCCTATAGCTCCCAAGTAATATCCAACCCGGAAAAAAAAAGTCACCCCTAAGTTAAATATATTTAGTGTTTCAGTGTTCAAACGTCCTTTCAATTAATTCTTCTTTTTCATTAAATATACTAGATATTTTGTTATGAATCATAATCCAAGATAATTTATTTTTCACAAAAAGCAAACGTATCATTGAGTTTTTTCAACTTTTAGCAATTATATATATATTAAAAAGAATTCTTAAGTTGGGTAATTTAATAAGACAATCCTGGCCATTTTTGGAACATTTATGCCTGTAATGTATATATAGATAAGACCAAAAATGTGGGTCCAATACTATTTGTCTTTTGCACTTTGTCACTTTATATGGAACAAATCCCCCTTTTGATTACACTGTTGAAAACAATTGGGGGAGGAGTCGGGATACATTTTTGCAATAAAGGAACAGCGTCTAGGTCAAACAGATACAATACCCAATAAAAGTACCATCATCCCAAATGTCTATTACAAAAGCACAAAGCAGGAGGCAGAGAGTGGCCGCAGTTAGCTGCATCTGTCGGTCATTGTCTCAATACCCCATGCAAGGGAAAAATACGCCCTAGGAGGGCGAGGGGGACTATTGCGGTACTAGGTAAGGTCAAGTATTCAGTACAAAAAAGTAAAGGAAGAAATATAAAAGAATTTCATTTTAATAGAAAACATGGTTAAAAAATTATGACAGTGTCACATACAGTTGTAATTAGAAACAGAAACAGTAAAAACAACCAATTGGGTTACAACACCATAGTGATAGTGGACACAGATAGAGCTTGGATTCTCGACCGGTTTCGCGGTTTTAACCGCTTCCTCAGGAGAGCAGAATCTGTGGTACAACATACAAAAATTATAACCAATACATAACAAAAAAAAAAAAAATTATAGGTTATCGATGCAGCAAAATGTATTAAACACTACTTTAAACATTTACATACAATTTAAGTAGAAAAAGGATGAGCTCACCCGTTCAGTAATTCTCTGTGGGTGTACAAGGCCCCAAGTGGTTCCCCCTGTGGCGGACACAGGGGATAACAGACAGCCTCTAAATAAGAGAATTTTATAAAATTATATACGGAATATAAACTGAGG
The DNA here is from genome assembly GCA_037952835.1 of Lithobates septentrionalis. Classification (NCBI taxonomy): domain Eukaryota; kingdom Metazoa; phylum Chordata; class Amphibia; order Anura; family Ranidae; genus Lithobates; species Lithobates septentrionalis. The sequence goes on along the minus strand of JBBDGP010004820.1, from coordinate 3,274 downwards.
AGTACATAAAAAGAAGAATAAAGTAGGGGGGGGGTGTCGGAAGTGTGCCTCTATAATAAAAACCAGTGTGCAAAAGAAGACCCGAGAAAACAGTGAAGGGAGAAGGGGGGGGGGAGGAGAAAAGGGGGGGGAGGGAAAGAAAACAAGGGGGGGGAAAGGGGGGAAGGGGGGAAGGGAGGGGGGGAGGGAGGGGGGGGGAAAGGGAGGGAAGAGGAGGGACGGGGAGGGGGAAGGGGAGAAGGGAGAAAGAGGGGAGGAAAGGGGGGTAGGGGTTATATGGGGGGGGAGGAAAAAGGGGGGAAGGGAAGGGAGTGAAGGCAAGGGAGGGAGGGGCCACTGGTATGGAGTGTAACGAGAAAGGACTGGATTGAGGGGAGTTGCACACAGGGATAGGGAGCTAGCACTCACCCCTGGAGTACTAATTATTGTAGACACATAGGCTGGAGTGATTGCGGACCATATAATAAAGGGTCCTGTAGCGGATATAAAGGAGTCATCAAACGCTGTAGGGATGGCACTGCAAGCCCCTCCTCCCCTCCACACACAGGTGGGCTAGGGATGTATACAAAAGAGGGTCACAGCCGAGGCTGCAAGCAAAAATAGTAATGGATTACCATAACAACGGAGTCATATCAAAAAGTAGCCCAATAGTCAAGAACAACCATCAAGAAAGGGTTGAGGTAACAGGTTGAAAGTGATATGAAAAAGCAGGAGTATCAGAAAGGCACTCCAGCATTACAGCAGGCGATCACACAGGGAGCGCCGCACAAGTAAGACACATGAGGGAATTCCAGATTCAACAGGGGTACAGGTAAGAAGAAAGATATTGCTCAGAGCTGGAGAGATAGAGGGAGAGAGAGGGCGACAGCACTTACCCACAGCGGTGTTCCTCAAATAGTGAAGCGTCAAGAGGCTGTAGGCTCACATAGTGTAAAAAATATAAAGCATAAAAATAATTGTGCCTGCGCTGAAAAATAAACTAAAATAACGTGTAAAATCGGTAAATTAATCCACCATACATAAGTTGTAAAACCATATATGTGTAATATAATAATTGTATATAAAAGTGCAATATAAAGCCTCAAAGTGCATATAACATTGTGCAAAAAGCAATATAACCCATTAAAAGTGCACCATACATAAGTGAAAAACAACAACAAGTGCACAGGTATCCTGTGTATTGCAAGTGTCCAGCTCAATCCACGGGTTAAAACCTAAAAAAATGTGTACAAACAGTGTCCATAAAATAGAAGTTCCTCAGAAATCTTCTGAAAGGTGCTCAAATCACAGCAAACAATACGTGCTCTCCCGTGACACCCCACATGTGCTTGCGCTCACCTCTGCTTGTGTGACCCAGTAACTAAACTGTGTCAAACACGCAATGGGGCCACTCCTGGGCTCCCTCAGGATGGAATGATATGAATACAATCCTCACAGGTGCAGTCAGAATCCACATGTATAGGAGAGAAGTAAGAACTCCATAGTATAATAACGCAGGGATATTTTATTTATTTAAAAGAAAATCCTCCAGGAGGGTACTCACATTGAGTGGGTGCTCCAGTGCACCAAACTTTAACAAGCGTAAAAAACTGCAATTCAAATGGCGTGCGGTGTGGTGTGTAATGTCTCCTCCACTGCTGACAGCTCCGTCCTACCCCTCCCCGACGCGTATTCGGCACAGGGATCACGTGCCTTCCTCTTTTGCACAATGTTATATGCACTTTGAGGCTTTATATTGCACTTTTATATACAATTATTATATTACACATATATGGTTTTACAACTTATGTATGGTGGATTAATTTACCGATTTTACACGTTATTTTAGTTTATTTTTCAGCGCAGGCACAATTATTTTTATGCTTTATATTACACGATATGAAACGTGGTTGAGTGTTTGCTGCTAATTAATTAATGATTGTCATCCCTTAGAGGCATTGATCCATTTGTGGCTCGCAGGAAATTTATATTTTTTGTTAGGCTCACATAGTGGCCATATCCGGCCGCTATAAGAGCACCCCGACCCGGAAGTCAGGGACGGCGCAGGAGGCGGTCCCTGACGTCACCGGATCTGTTCGTCCGCACTGCGCAGGTGCAGTGTAGGGTGCTACTGCGCAAGCGCGCGCTCCTGTCAAGGGGAATCAAGTTCCCGAACAAGGAGACACAAGCAGCTGTGAAGCTGCCAGGGCGAACATGTGTCCGCCACAGAGAGAAGGAACTCGAGGCGGGACAAAACACAGGGACATGAACTTGGGGGAGGTCATCCTTGCACAGCAAATCAAGTAAAACATATTACAGTACAATAAAAATGAGCAAAAAAGATCTGTATATAGTATTGTATCTAAGCAACAAGAAGTCAATACCAACGGCATAGAGGAATTCACTATGGGCAGAAAGGTATAATAGAAAGTATTAAGACCCAATAATAGGGGGAGGGGGGGGGGGGGGGGGGAGGAGAAGGAAGAAGGGAAAGAGGCAAGGGAGGGGGAAAAAATGGGAGGGGGGGAGGGGGAGAAGGGGGAGGGGAGGAAAAAGGGGGGGGGGGAGGGGGGGGGAAAGGGGGGGAAGGGAAAATACACAAACAGGGAAAATAGGATAAAAGGACCGCACAAGGATCTCATAGGAAAGCCCTATAGGACACGGATTCATTTAAACCAGGGGGAATGGTGGCGTTGAGTCGCTCAATCCACAGAGATTCTCTCTGAGTATCGAGCGATCCAATCGCCACCCCTGGGATTAGGTGGGACAACCTCCAGTACCAAGAATTTAACCACGGAATTGTCGAATCTATGATGTAGGCCAATGTGTCGGCCGATAGTTGTTAGTTTACCATTTTCCGAGTCGTATAAGTGATCACCGATTCTCTGCCTAAGTTCCCTAATTTCCCTAATGTTTTGCCCACATAGAAGGCTTTGCATACGCAGTTCATAAGGTAAACCACCCCTCTTGTACTGCAGTCGGCGAAGGTCCGTGGGACCAGAGTCTCGCCGTTAGGTAAAACCACAGTTCGGCTTTCATGGATCCAAGGGCACCGGGGGCATTCCCCACACTGGAAGGTGCCGTTAGGGCCACTTCTAGTGGATTTAGTGGGGTTGTAGTGGCTGGCCGTTAATCGGTCACGTAGTGATCGCGCTCTACGGAAGACCAATTCCGGTGTACGTCTGATGTATTTGGTTAGTACGTGATGATCAGCCAAGAGGTGCCAATGTTTGGTTAAAATGTTACGGAGTATATCGTGGTGTGCAGAATAGGTCGTAATGAGTCTTACAGTTTC
>JBBDGP010004819.1:0-73056 GCA_037952835.1 Lithobates septentrionalis | reverse complement strand
GTCACCTTTTCTATGATCATCGGCTCCCTCTAGTGGCCATAATGCGGTATTACTCTCTGCAATATTCCAATCCAAATAAATACCACCGTACGGCCACTAGATGGAGCTGACAGTCATAAGAGATAATCATATTACAAACAATATGGAGATAATTGATTGTGTTGTGTGAATGATGAAGAAACAGACCCCTTTGTGTTTGGTGTGTGACGTCACTGCTACTTCTTAGGTAATATCTGTGCTTGTCACAGATTTATAATCATTTGTGGCTTAGCTTTGAGGAATATATTTCAATGAATTATTTTGTGGCCGGAGTTCACCTTTAACAGTCCAATGATCACAAATTTGCTGACCTGCCATCATCAGACTGACATGGCAGAGAATTGTATGACGGATTGGGGGGGGGGGGGGGAGGGGTGGTCGGAGTTTCTCAGTTTGTAATGGGAGGGATCTCTCCATTGCCTCATGGTGACAACATCCTGATCCTTCCTCTTCTCCGGCTGTCATAGCTCAGCCCTGGGGGGTGTTTGCTGCCGTCACCATGGCAGAGACAGTGCAGAGCTGACAGTGTAATTACATGCGTGTCACGTTCACCGCCTGCGGCACACAGTGACCCCACTACGCTTATAGTCAGAGGATTATAATTATGATGAGTTGTGTCCTCAGGCTTCAGAGGAGAGTTCACATTATATAAACATCTCTACAGGGAACACAACAACACTCTGTATGGTAAGCTGACCACACATGACCATAACTGACCATACCTGACCACGCATGACCATACCTGACCACACCTGACCATGCATGACCATACTTGACCATACCTGACCACACACGACCATACCTGACCACGCATGACCATACCTGACCACGCATGACCATACCTGACCACGCATGACCATACATGACCACGCATGACCATACATGACCATACCTGACCACACATGACCATATCTGACCATACCTGACCATGCATGACCATACCTGACCACACATGACCATACCTGACCACACATGACCATACCTGACCACACATGACCATACCTGACCATACCAGACCACGCATGACCATACCTGACCATACCAGACCACATATGACCCATACCTCCCAACATTTTGAGATGGCAATGAGGGACACCTACTAGCAAATGTATGTAGGCATAGGACATGCCCCCTGCCACGCCCCCTTAAAGGAGAATTAACTCAACAAAAAAAGGGTAATTTAATCCACAAGGGACCCAGGCTTCAGAGGAGAGTTCACTTTATATAAACATCTCTATAGGCAACACAACGACATTCTGTATGGTAAGCTGACCACACATGACCATACCTGACCATACCTGACCACGCATGACCATACCTGACCATACCTGACCATACCTGACCACACATGACCATACCTGACCATACCTGACCACGCATGACCATACCTGACCATATCTGACCACACATGACCATACCTGACCACACATGACCATACCTGACCACACATGACCATAACTGACCACACATGACCATACCTGACCACACATGACCATACCTGACCACACATGACCATACCTGACCGTACCCGACCACACATGACCATACCTGACCACACATGACCATACCTGACCATACCTGACCACGCATGACCATACCTGACCATATCTGACCACACATGACCATACCTGACCACACATGACCATACCTGACCACACATGACCATACCTGACCGTACCCGACCACACATGACCATACCTGACCACACATGACCATACCTGACCACACATGACCATACCTGACCATATCTGACCACACATGACCATACCTGACCACACATGACCACACATGACCATACCTGACCACACATGACCATACCTGACCATATCTGACCACACATGACCATAACTGACCACACATGACCATACCTGACCATATCTGACCACACATGACCATACCTGACCACACATGACCATACCTGACCGTACCCGACCACACATGACCATACTTGACCATACCTGACCACGCATGACCATACCTGACCATATCTGACCACACATGACCATACCTGACCACACATGACCATAACTGACCATACCTGACCACACATGACCATAACTGACCATACCTGACCATACCTGACCATAACTGACCACGCATGACCATACCTGACCATGCATGACCATACCTGAACACACATGACCCACACCTCCCAACATTTTGAGATGGGAATGAAGGACAACTACTAGCAAATGTATGCAGGCATAGGACACGCCCCCTGCCACAGCCCCTTGAAGGAGAATTAACCCCCCCGACAAAAAGGGTAATTAAATCCGCAAGGGACTTTTTTTACCATTACTATTCCTTTATATTGGCTTTAAAAATTTACAAATGCAGCAATTTATAATTTGGATAAAGGTATGGTATACCTGACCACACATGACCATACCTGACCACACATGACCATACCTGACCACACATGACCATACCTGACCATACCAGACCACGCATGACCATACCTGACCATACCAGACCACATATGACCCATACCTCCCAACATTTTGAGATGGCAATGAGGGACACCTACTAGCAAATGTATGTAGGCATAGGACATGCCCCCTGCCACGCCCCCTTAAAGGAGAATTAACTCAACAAAAAAAGGGTAATTTAATCCACAAGGGACCCAGGCTTCAGAGGAGAGTTCACTTTATATAAACATCTCTATAGGCAACACAACGACATTCTGTATGGTAAGCTGACCACACATGACCATACCTGACCATACCTGACCACGCATGACCATACCTGACCATACCTGACCATACCTGACCATACCTGACCACACATGACCATACCTGACCATACCTGACCACGCATGACCATACCTGACCATATCTGACCACACATGACCATACCTGACCACACATGACCATACCTGACCACACATGACCATAACTGACCACACATGACCATACCTGACCACACATGACCATACCTGACCACACATGACCATACCTGACCGTACCCGACCACACATGACCATACCTGACCACACATGACCATACCTGACCATACCTGACCACGCATGACCATACCTGACCATATCTGACCACACATGACCATACCTGACCACACATGACCATACCTGACCACACATGACCATACCTGACCGTACCCGACCACACATGACCATACCTGACCACACATGACCATACCTGACCACACATGACCATACCTGACCATATCTGACCACACATGACCATACCTGACCACACATGACCACACATGACCATACCTGACCACACATGACCATACCTGACCATATCTGACCACACATGACCATAACTGACCACACATGACCATACCTGACCATATCTGACCACACATGACCATACCTGACCACACATGACCATACCTGACCGTACCCGACCACACATGACCATACTTGACCATACCTGACCACGCATGACCATACCTGACCATATCTGACCACACATGACCATACCTGACCACACATGACCATAACTGACCATACCTGACCACACATGACCATAACTGACCATACCTGACCATACCTGACCATAACTGACCACGCATGACCATACCTGACCATGCATGACCATACCTGAACACACATGACCCGCAGTACTCCTCTCAGAAGCCCTCAGTCCTGATGCAAGCAGTGGGCGGCCTCTTGGGAGGAGTTATGCAAATATCAAAACGCCTTGATGGGTGGGTGTCAATCTGGAGGTGTGGGTGTTGCTAGCAGTGGCGGCCCATCCATTAGGGGTACACAGGTGCCCCCCCCCCCATCCACGCATGGATTCCAATCAGGGTTTTTTTTTCTTTTGAAGTACATGATTGGAGCCTGAGGCTCTAATTGGCTTCAAAAAAGGGTGGGCTCCGCCCCGAGCCCACCCCGCTGTGTGACAATAGCAAATTAATACCCGCTATTGTCTTCCTGATTCTCCTCCCGGCCAATCAGGAAGCGGGTCTGGAGACCCTGGGGGGGGGGCCCCAACTGACTGGGGGGGTGGCTGTGGGTGCACGTCCTGGGGGGGGGGTGGGTCCTGAGACCCTCGGAGGGTGACCCAACTGCCTGGGGGGGTGGCTGTAGGTGCACATTCTGGAGGGGCAGGTCCTGAGACCCCCGGGGGGGTGACCCAACTGACTGGGGGGGGTGGCTGTGGTGCACGTCTTGGGGGGGGGGTGGGCCCTGAGACCCTGGGGGGGGGGGTGACCCAACTGACTGGGGGGAGGTGGCTGTGGGTGCACGTCCTGGAGGGAGGGGCGGGATCTGAGACCCTCGGGGGGTGACCCAACCGACTGGGAGGGGGGGTTGCTGTAGGTGCACGTCCTGGGGGGGGGGGTGGGTCCTGAGACCCTCGGGGGGGTGACCCAACTGACTGGGGGGGTGGCTGTAGGTGCACATTCTGGAGGGGCAGGTCCTGAGACCCCCGGGGGGTGACCCAACTGACTGGGGGGGTGGCTGTGGTGCACGTCTTGGGGGGGTGGGCCCTGAGACCCTGGGGGGGGGTGACCCAACTGACTGGGGGGAGGTGGCTGTGGGTGCACGTCCTGGAGGGAGGGGCGGGATCTGAGACCCTCGGGGGGTGACCCAACCGACTGGGAGGGGGGGTTGCTGTAGGTGCACGTCCTGGGGGGGGGGGTCCTGAGACCCTCGGGGGGGTGACCCAACTGACTGGGGGGGGGTGGCTGTGAGTGCACTGTTTGCCACCCCCCCCCCCAAAAAAAATATACCACCAGCCCCCACTGGTTCCTAGGCCGGTTGTATTTTTGTGTTTGCTTGCAGACCGCTGAGCCTCCATGATTGAAAGAACTGAAATTCAATAAATGAAAGGGGAGGGGCCAGGGCCACAGGGTGGGGAGGAAAGAGCTAGATGATGCTGGACGTCCTCCAGTCAGAAAATGGGGCGGGGCTCTATATTTGACTTGCTGCAGCTTCTAACGCACATGGTGAGAAGCTCACAGTGTGCGGTGATATCAGAGGACGCCGTTTCAGTCCAGGGGGAGGAGCCGGTAAACCGGTGCAATACTCATTAAATCCGTCTCTCTGAGTCCTCAGCAGATTTCATGTCGCCTCGTCCCGCGCCCCGAGACATCGGAGAGATCACAGGAGGTCACACTGACGAGCACCCGACATGTCCGACTGGCCCCCGGGGGGGCTGCTGCAGAGCTCTACGGGGAGCCGAGTACCTGTCAGGACAGACCGTCCAGTGGAGGAACCAGACTGGCCTCAGATGAGAACAATGGATGACGTCCCGAGGAAGAAGCTTCAGCTCCAGGAAGTGAACCCGTCATGGGCGGGGGAGGGGGCAGAACTTTCCTGCTCTGTACACCGGCCTCAAGGCAGCCAATCAGTGATCAGCAATGGCGGTCTGTGACATCATACCACAAACGATCCGTCACTTTAAGGCTTATTCATGAAATATTCACTGTGCGAATGGCCAGAGGCGGCCGTCACGAACAATCCCAGTAGTCACATGTCAAATATCTTCATTTCCTTTGATCGTTGGCTCCATCTAGTGGCAAAAAAGGTGTCATTTTCCTGAAATATCTCAATCAAGCGAAATACAGCATGATGGCCACTAGAGGGAGGTGGCGGGTTCATAGAAAATAACATGCCTAACGAAGGGGTCCTGCACGGCTCTGAAACCTTGCACTTATGTCTTCTGTCATGTGATCATTCTCCGATAAGGATTCGAAACTTATTTGCCGATCCTTGGTGTGCTGGTGAATATGTGCATTCGATCTGTGATGTTTCTTTGTAACAACAATAAAAGTGATCAAAAATAAAAAATTTAAAGGGACGGTGTAAAAAATAAATAAAAAATAAATAAGAAGAAAAAAAAAGAAAAAAATTAAAGGGACAGTGTAAAAAATAAATAAAAAATAAATAAGAAGAAAAAAAAAGAAAAAATTTAAAGGGACAGTGTAAAAAATAAATAAAATAAAATAAATAAGAAAAAATAAAAATAAAAGAATGAAGCAAAATAAATAATAATAATAAAAAATAAATAAATAAATAAAAAAATTAAAGCGCCCCGTCTCTGTGCTCGTGCGCAGAAGCGTACGCATCCGTAAGTCGCGCCCACACACGTAAACAGTGTTCAAAACACACATGTGAGGTATCGCCGCGATCGTTAGAGCAAAGGCAATAATGTGCTTTCGATCTGTGATGTTTCCAGTGCCAGTTGGTGGCTGCGGCACCCAGTTACTCCTTACCCAGGAAAGTGGGAGCGATGGGAATATATCGATACTGCCAGAGACGGCCATCACAAATAATCCCAGGAACATGCCAAATATGTTCATTTCCTTTGATCGTTGGCTCCATCTAGTGGCAAAAAGGTGTAATTTTGTTGAAATATCTAAATGAAAAAAAAAAAAAAATACAGCATGATGGCCACTAGATGGAGCTGAGGATTATAGGAAATAAATATATTAAACACACTTCAAGGATTATTCATGACAGCTGTGTAGACGCTCTGGCATTCGCCCAGAAATACCGTTATGGCAGAAATGATCCAATGCCGTGGAGCTATGGGCAGGAAGTCGAGTGAGGGCAAGATGGCCCCCACTCGACTCTATGCCCTTGGAGGACCGGAGCGACGTCTGATGTCACTTCCGCCTCTAGGCCTTAAAGGGCCTTTATTTTATTTTTTATTAGCAAACCTAAAATTACTTTATATATATATATATATATATATATATATATATATATATATATATATATATATATATATATATATTAGTAAGCCTAAAATTACTTTTTATTTATTTTTATTTTTTTTATTAGTAAACCTAAAATTACTTTTTATTTTTTTTTATTAGTAAAACTAAAATTACTTTTTATTTATTAATTTTTTTATTAGTAAACCTAAAATTACTTTTTTTATATATATAAGTAAGCCTAAAATTACTGTTTATTTATTTATTTTTTTATTAGTAAACCTAAAATTACTCTTTATTTATTTTTTTATTAGTAAACCTAAAATTACTTTTTATTTATTTATTCTTTTATTAGTAAACCTAAAATTACTTTTTTTTAATATATATTAGTAAGCCTAAAATTACTTTTTATTTATTTATTTTTTTATTAGTAAACCTAAAATTACTTTTTATTACTTTTTATTTTTTTTATTAGTAAACCTAAAATTACTTTTTACTTTTATTTTTTTTTTTATTAAAAAAAACCTAAAAAACCTAAAACCTAAAATTTAAAATTAAAAAAAAAATTAAAATTAAAATAACCTAAAACCTAAAATTAAAAAGTAATTTTATTTTTTTATTAGTAAAACTAAAATTACTTTTTGTTTATTTATTTTTTTATTAGTAAACCTAAAATTACTTTTTTTAATATATTAGTAAGCCTAAAATTACTTTTTATTTATTTTTATTTTTTTTATTAGTAAACCTAAAATTACTTTTTATTTATTTTTATTTTTTTTTATTAGTAAACCTAAAATTACTTTTTATTTTTTTATGTTTTTTTATTCGTAATCCTAAAATTACTTTTTATTTATTTATTTTTTTTATTAGTAAACCTAAAATTACTTTTTTTTTTTTATTTGACCCCAGATCTCACATTTAAGAGGCCCTGTCATGCTTTTTTTTTCTATTACAAGGGATGTTTACATTCCTTGTAATAGGAATAAAAGTGATCCAATTTTTTTTTTTTAAACGGACAGTGTAAAAAGAAAAAAGAAAATAAATAAGAAAAAAAAAAAGGAAAGCGATCCGTCCCTTCGCAGAAGCGAACGCATCCGTAAGTCGCGCCCACATATGTAAACGGTTTTAAAAAAAATCACACATGGGAGGTATCGCCGCGATCGTTAGAGCGAGAGCAATAATTCTATCACCAGACCTTCTCTGTAACTCTAAACATGTAACCTGTAAAAAAATTTAAAGCATCGCCTATGGAGATTTTTTAAGTACTGAAGTTTGTCGTCATTCCACGAGCGTGCGCAATTTTAAAGCGTGACATGTTGGGTATCCATTTACTCAGCGTAACATCAGCTTTCACATTATAAAAAAAAAAATGGGCTAACTTTACTGTTTTTTAAAAAATTTATTAAAGTGTATTTTCCCCCAAAAATTGCGTTTAAAAACATTGCTCAAATACAGTGTGACATGAAGTATTGTAACAACCACTATTTTATTCTTTAGGGTCCCTGCTAAAAATATATATATATTTATATTTAATGTTTGGGGGGGTTCTAAATAATTTTCTAGCAAAAAATTCAGATTTTAACAAGTGTCAGAAAAAGGCTTAGGCATGAAGGGGTTAAGATGGATGTGAGAAGAAGTGTCATAATTAGCCTGGGGGGTCAAATGATTAAACAGGCAAAATGCCCCCGCCCGCCCCCTCCCCCCACCAATAGAATAGGCACTTATTGCTCATTTGCGGGTGGTGGGAAGATCACTAGGGATGCACAGATACCATTTTTTTTTTTTACAAGTACGAATACCGATACTTTTAATTACTTTAAAACTTTAAAATTAACTTTTAATTTTAACTTCAGCTGTCGGCAACGGTACAAAGCATTGAAAAGTTATTTACAAATTAATTTTTTTTTTTTTTATCATGCGCTTTTCAATGTAAAATGTGTAAATATATGTTAATATATATGTGTAAAAATATTCACTAACAAAGCAAACAAAAAAAAAAGTTTTAATTGTTTATCGTTTATAAAATAGACGTGAACAAAAGAAAAAAAAAAAAGGCAGGAAAATATTAATTAAATGGAGGAGAACAGGGAGCTAATTAAGGCTGATTGGAGTAAATTAACCGCTTGCCGACCAGCCGCCGCAGTTGCACCGCGGCAACACGGCTCGGCTGCGCGAATCGCCGTCATGTTGCGTCGCTTTTATATTTGGCCGCTAGGGGGCCCCGCCCGCCCGCGGAGAGCCGATGCGAGTGCCCTGGCGGTCGCCATCACCGCCAGGCTCCCGCAATGGCGCACGGAGAACCGGGATCTCTGAGGGGAGAACAGACAGATCGTGTGTCCATACAGAGTATAAACAGCGATCTGTCATATCCCCTACACAGTCCCCTCCCCCACCTTCAGTTAGAACACACACACTAGGGAACACAATTAACCCCTTGATCATCCCCCTAGTGGTTAACCCCTTCCCTGCCAGTGACATTTTTACAGTAATCAGTGCATTTTTATAGCACTGATCGCTGTATAAATGCCAATGGTCCCAAAAATGTGTCAAAATTGTCCGACGTGTCCACCATAATGTCGCAGTCCCGATAAAAATTAAAAAAAAAAATCGCAGATCGCCGCCATTACTATTAAAAAAAAAAAAAATTAAGAAAAATGCCATAAATCTATCCCCTATTTTGTAGATGCGATAACTTTTGCGCAAACCAATCAATATACGCTTATTGCGATTTTTTTTTTTTTTTTACTGCAGAAGAATACGTATCGGCCTAAACTGAGGAAAATTTTTTTTATTTTTTGTGGGGGGGGGGGGGGGGGATATTTATTATGGCGAAAAGTAAAAAAAAAAAATTTTATTTCTTTTCAAAATTGTTGCTCTTTTTTTGTTTATAGCGCAAAACAATAAAAACCGCAGAGGCGATCAAACACCACCAAAAGAAAGCTCTATCTATGGGAAAAAAAGGACGTCAATTTTGTTTGGGTGCAACGTCGGCACCACCGCGCAATTGTCAGTTAAAGCGACGCAGTGCCGAATCGCCAAAAAGTGCTGCTCTAGTCGGGAAGGGGGGGGGGGGGTAAAATCTTCCAGGGGTAAATCGGTTAAAGAGAACATGATACATTTTCTGAAAGGGTCCTGGAGAATAAAATGGTGGCCGTTGCAATTTTTTATGTCACACGATATTTCTCGCAGCCGTTTATCAAACACAAATTTTCAGGAGAAAATACACTTAAATGCTCCCCCTCCCCCCACCATCAATAGAATAAGGTGCTTATTGCTCATTTCCGGGCGGTGGGCAGATCACTCTATGACCCCCCCCCCTCCCCCCCCCATAGAATCATCCAGAAGCTTTTATTTGGGTGCACTCAGCCCTCTGGAGATCCAGCTGGGAGATTCCGGTAAGTGGGGCGGCTCTGACGGGTGAAGTCATCCCACCTTTGGCCTCTTCTGTAATCCTCCCGGAATGTGAAGTCCATAGACAGTGACTCATTCCAGTCTCAGCAAGACAAAACTGGGGGGGCGGAGACAATGACCTCAGCACCAGCAGGCCTCATCCAGGGACATCATCACAATCCCGATCCATTGTGTGCGCAAACTCCGCGCCGTCATCTTTACGTTTCCCTTGTAACCCTCCCCCCCCCCACCCCCCTCCTAAAATGACTCTGTTCAGTCCTCTGATTTGTTTATATACAAAATATTATTTGTAAAGTAAAAGGGAACCGGATGACGTACAGCTTGTCCCGCGCGCTGTATATGATGATGCGATTTGTAGCGTGAAGCTCAAAAAACGCTGGAGGAGATAAAAATACAATAAATCAATGATTCTCTATGGAGACGGTTCACATCTCTACTACAAGTCGCCTGGGGCTCAAACAAGTTCTGGAGCTTTTTTTTTTTTCTTGTCGCTCGAATCGGGCAGATTTTGGCACTTTTGGCGCGTTTCTATTTTCATAGAAATGAATGGAAACGCAACATTCGCGTGTTTTTTTTTGTGCGCGTATTCGCACGTTTTTGTTTTCTCCATTGAAATGAAAAATGTAAAAAAAAAAAAAAATAGTAATAATATATGAATAAATAAATGTAAAATAAATACACAAATAACTAAAAATCATCATAAATAAGTAAAATAATCTAATATGTAATATAAAATAGTAAAAATATATGAATAAATAAATGTAGAGTAAATACACAAATAACTAAAAATCATCATAAGTAAGTAAAATAATATGTAATATAAAATAATAATATATGAATAAACGTAAAATAAATACACAGATAACTAAAAATCATCATAAATAAGTAAAATAATTTAATATGTAATATAAAAAAGTAATACTATATGAATAAATAAATGTAAAGTTTAAATACAGAAATAACTAAAAATCATCATAAATGAGTAAAATAATTTAATAATATGTAATATAAAATAGTAATAATATATGAATAAATAAATGTAAAGTAAACACACAAATAACTAAAAATCAACATAAATGAGTAAAATAATTTAATAATATGTAATATAAAATAGTAATAATATATGAATAAATAAACGTAAAATAAATACACAAATAACTTAAAATCCTCATGAGTAAAATAATTTAATAATATGTAATATATAATAGTAATAATATATGAATAAATAAACATAAAATAAATACACAAATAACTAAAAATCATCATGAGTAAAATAATTTAATAATATGTAATATAAAATAGTAATAATATATGAATAAATAAATGTAAAGTAAATACACAAATAACTAAAAATCATCCTAAATAAGTAAAATAATTTAATAATATGTAATATAAAATAGTAATAATATATGAATAAATAAATGTAAAGTAAACTCACAAATAACTAAAAATCAACATAAATGAGTAAAATAATTTAATAATATGTAATATAAAATAGTAATAATATATGAATAAATAAACGTAAAATAAATACACAAATAACTAAAAATCATCATGAGTAAAATAATTTAATAATATGTAATATAAAATAATAATATAAGAATAAATAAATTTAAAGTAAATACACAAATAACTAAAAATCATCATAAATAAGTAAAATAATTTAATAATATGTAATATAAAATAGTAATAATATATGAATAAACGTAAAATAAATACACAAATAACTAAAAATCATCATAAATAAGTAAAGTAAATTAATAATATGTAATAATACATTAATAAATAATAATAAACCTCTAACCTTAAAAAAGATTAAATACATTATTATTAATATAATAATAATAATAATAATAATAAAACAACAACAATAAACACCCAAAATCGAACAAAAAAATACATTAACTACTTCAGCCCTGGATGATTTTAGCCCCTTCCTGACCAGAGCACTTTTTACAATTCGGCACTGCGTCACTTTAACTGACAATTGCGCGGTCGTGCGACGTTGTACCCAAACGAAATTTGCATCCTTTTTTCCCCACAAATAGAGTTTTCTTTTGGTGGTATTTGATCACCTCTTTTATTTTTTGCGCTATAAACAAAAAAAGAACTAGATATTTGCCAGCACACAATGGATCGACACAAAGTAGCGTCCAAAACGTGTAGTTTGTATTGCGTGATCACAGCACAAGGAGAGTGCAACATTTCGGAGTCATGCAGTACCCCTTAGTACCCCTCTTGGCTCTTCTCTGATGAATGCTCTCCTTGCCCGGCCGGTCAGTTTAGGTGGACGGCCATGTCTTGGTAGGTTTGCAGTTGTGCCATACTCTTTCCATTTTCCGATGATGGATTGAACAGAGCTCCCTGAGATGGTCAAAGCTTGGGAGATTTTTTTTTATATAACCTAACCCTGATTTATACTTCTCCACAACTTTATCCCCGACCTGTCTGGTGTGTTCCTTGGCCTTCATGATGCTGTTTGTTCACTAAGGTTCGCTAACAAACCTCTGAGGGCTTCACAGAACAGCTGTATTTATACTGAGATTAAATGACACACAGGTGGGCTCTATTTACTAATTAGGTGACTTCTGAAGACAATTGGTTCCCCTAGATCTTAGTTAGGGGTATCGGAGTAAAGGGGGCTGAATACAAATGCCCCCCCCACACTTTTCACATATTTATTTGTATCATTTATCATTTTCCTTCCACTTCACAATTATGTGACACTTTGTGTTGGTCTATCACATAAAATCCCAATAAAATACATTTGTTTTTGGTTGTAACATGAGAAATTTCAAGGGGTATGAATACTTTTTTCAAGGCACTGTAGAACGATGTCCTTTCTCAGGTGGTGAACACAGACAGGTTATATTTCTCTGAAAGTCATCACGGAGGTCCTAGAAATGATGATAGTGCTCAGCGCGGTGCAATCTGTGTCAGGAATGGAAGCAGATGCCGGCACAGACGCCGAGACTGAACATAGTAATTATCAGACGGGGCGCACAGCTGGCGGGACCGGTATGTGACCGCTGTAAAAAAAAAATTAGAACCATTCGCCTCTCGTTCCAGACAAACAGGTACTGAGCGTAAAAGTAGAGGGGGAGCGCGGCGAGTTCAACGCCAAAGGGAGGAATAAAAAAAAAGTGTCTGAACTTGTCCCTCGGAGTGCCGGGATCCTAAGACAGGTCAGAAGTTCACCTGAAAATCGGAGGATCGAAACATCGGGCCGTCTCTGGCCGGGTATTTTTGAAGTGGACCTCCCAGTCACTTTACCATTTTGTGGGAATAAATTCCTGATGTGTCACATTTTTTTCGATAAAGCTCCACCATTTATCATTAACCACGTCACATCGGCCAAACTTATTTAAAGGTCCTGGTGGCTGCAGCTATGAAATTTGTATCATTTTTTTACAGCCACCAATCAGCTGTTCAGTAAAAGTGGTGGGGGGGGGGGGGAGGGGGGCGCTCTACAGCCACCTAATCACTTTTATTGTAGTGAGAAGGGTTGGGCCCTCCTCTCCCAACCGCTTCCAGCGATGGTTCCTGGTCTCTCCCGTTCTTACAGGGAGTCTGGGACCATGGTAAGCGGCTGGGATAACTCAATATAGAGGCGGTTGAGGAACTTCCATTTCCCTGATTTCCGAGGTCCAGCCAGGGAAGCAGCTAATCAAGCACGATCTAATAGACCCCGAATGTCTCCATATACAGTGCCTTGCGAAAGTATTCGGCCCCCTTGAACTTTTCAACCTTTTGCCACATTTCAGGCTTCAAATATAAAGATATAAAATTTTTATTTTTTGTGAAGAATCACCAACAAGTGGGACACAATTGTGAAGTGGAACGAAATCTTTTGGATTTTTGAAACTTTTTTAACTAATAAAAAAATGAAAAGTGGGGCGTGCAAAATTATTCGGCCCCCCTTGCGTTAATACTTTGTAGAGCCACCTTTTGCTGCGGTTACAGCTGCAAGTCGCTTGGGGTATGTCTCTATCAGTTTTGCACATCGAGAGACTGAAATTCTTGCCCATTCTTCCTTGCAAAACAGCTCGAGCTCAGTGAGGTTGGATGGAGAGCGTTTGTGAACAGCAGTTTTCAGCTCTTTCCACAGATTCTCGATTGGATTCAGGTCTGGACTTTGACTTGGCCATTCTAACACCTGGATACGTTTATTTGTGAACCATTCCTTTGTAGATTTTGCTGTATGTTTGGGATCATTGTCTTATTGGAAGATAAATCTCCGTCCCAGTTTCAGGTCTTTTGCAGACTCCAACAGGTTTTCATCCAGAATGGTCCTGTATTTGGCTGCATCCATCTTCCCCTCAATTTTAACCATCTTCCCTGTCCCTGCTGAAGAAAAGCAGGCCCAAACCATGATGCTGCCACCACCATGTTTCACGGTGGGGATGGTGTGTTGAGGGTGATGAGCTGTGTTGCTTTTACGCCAAACATATCGTTTTGCATTGTGGCCAAAAAGTTGGATTTTGGTTTCATCGGACCAGAGCACCTTCTTCCACATGTTTGGTGTGTCTCCCAGGTGGCTTGTGGCAAACTTTAGACGAGAATTTTTATGGATATCTTTGAGAAATGGCTTTCTTCTTGCCACTCTTCCATAAAGGCCAGATTTGTGCAGTGTACGACTGATTGTTGTCCTATGGACAGACTCTCCCACCTCAGCTGTAGTTCTCTGCAGTTCATCCAGAGTGATCATGGGCCTCTTGGCTGCATCTCTGATCAGTCTTCTCCTTGTCTGAGCTGAAAGTTTAGAAGGACAGCCAGGTCTTGGTAGATTTGCAGTGGTCTGATACTCCTTCCATTTCAAAACGATCGCTTGCACAGTGCTCCTTAGGATGTTTAAAGCTTGGGAAATCTTTTTGTATCCAAATCCGGCTTTAAACTTCTCCACAACAGTATTACGGACCTGCCTGGTGTGTTCCTTGGTCTTCATGATGCTCTCTGCGCTTTCAACAGAACCCTGAGACTATCACAGAGCAGGTGCATTTATACAGAGACTTGATTACACACAGGTGGATTCTATTTATCACCATCAGTCCTTTAGGACAACATTGGATCATTCAGAGATCCTCACTGAACTTCTGGAGTGAGTTTTCTGCACTGAAAGTAAAGGGGCCGAATAATTTTGCACGCACCACTTTTCAGTTTTTTATTTGCTAAAAAAGTTTAAAATATCCAATAGATTTCGTTCCACTTCACAATTGTGTCCCACTTGTTGGTGATTCTTCACAAAAAATTAAAATTTTATATCTTTATGTTTGAAACCTGAAATGTGGCAAAAAGGTTGAAAAGTTCAAGGGGGCCGAATACTTTTGCAAGGCACTGTAGAGGACCTGTTACCTGCCCAGGGTGTCAGGGTCTGGATCTGAATCTGCAATCTCTGTGGTGTCCTGCAGTGGCTCTTCGCGTTGTGCCACCTGAGATGCTGGACAGCTCCTTGTCTGCTCTTCTAGGACAATCTTGTCCTGTTTCTGGTGAACCTTGAACTGTTTGCTCCACCCATGAACTTCCTGCTTTTAGTCATGTCTCTCCACTTCCTGTTTGCCAGAAAATATTGTGCTCTCTCCAGGTGATATCTTGTTCCTTTGTGTACCTGCAGCTGTCCTTATCTCCACTACCACTTGTTACTGACCTTTGGCTTTTTCCTCAACTAAGCTTCTACTTGATCCCAACCTGCGACCACTTGTTACTGACCATTGGGTTGTTCCTCAACTACGTTTCTGCTTGACCCCAACCTGCAATCACTTGTTAGCGACATTTGGCTTGTTGCTCGACTACGCTTCTGCTTGACCCCAACCTGCAACCACTTGTTACCGACCTTCGGCTTGTTTTCTGACTACACTTCTGCTTGACCCAAACCTGCAACCACTTGTTACTGGCTTTTGGTTTATTCCTTGATTACGCTTCTGCTTGACCCCAACCTGCAACCACTTGTAACCGGTCTTTGGTTTTATTTTCAACTACATTTCTGCTTGATCCTCACCTGCGACCACTTGTTAACGGCCTTTGGTTTGCTCCTCAACTAAGCTTTTGCTTGACCCCAACATGCAACCAATCATTACCAACCTTTGGCTTGTTCCTTGACTACACTACTGCTTGACCCCAACCTGCAACCACTTGTTACCGACCTTCGGCTTGTTTTCTGACTACATTTCAGCTTGACCTCAACCTGCAGCCACTTGTTACTGGCTTTTGGTTTAGTCCCTGATTACGCTTCTGCTTGACCCCAACCTGCAACCACTTGTAACCGGCCTTTGGTTTTATTTTCAACTACATTTCTGCTTGATCCTCACCTGCGACCACTTGTTAACGACCTTTGGTTTGCTCCTCAATTATGCTTTTGCTTGACCCCAACGTGAAACCAATCATTACCAACCTTTGGCTTGTTCCTTGACTACGGTTCTGCTTGACCCCAACCTGCAACCACTTGTTACCGACCTTCGGCTTGTTTTCTGACTATACTTCTGCTTGACCCTAACCTGTAACCACTTGTTACTGGCTTTTAGTTTATTCCTTGATTACGCTTCTGCTTGACCCCAAAATGCAACCACTTGTAACCGGCCTTCGGTTTGATCTTAAACTACACTTCTGCTTGATCCCCACCTGCGACCACTTGTTAACAACCTTTGGTTTGCTCCTCAACTACGCTTTTGCTTGACCCCAATGTGCAACCAATCATTACCAACCTTTAACTTGTTCCTCGACTACGCTTCTGCTTGACCCTAACCTGCAACCACTTGTTACCAACCTTCAACTTGTTTTCTGACTATGTTTCTGCTTGATTCCTACCCGTTTTATCTGCTACTGGATCCCGGCTTGCTTACCTCATGGTGGGGCGATCCTGAGGACCGCAACCTGGTACTAACATACAGCAAAGCACATCTCCACCATCAGGGGCTCTGCTGAATACTGGTTAATGCTTAGACCCCACACCTCGGGTGAGCCGCCATTATCAGTTTTACATCATTGGATGTTTTTAGTTTTCATTTCCATATATACATTTTGTTTCCATTTTTTTTTAATCTTAATGCTCCACTCTCTCTGTACATCATTTGTGAAGCTAAACATGTTCCCTAGATCAATATATTTCAGCTTCCTTGTTTAATATCTGGAGGTATATACCTTTTCTGTATATCTATACGCTGCTCCTTATTTATTCTTATTTTTGTGATACATGTTTTTATACTTATGTATAAATGTATGCTTATAGTGCTTTTTTTTGTAAGTTTGGATATTTGTACTTACCCCCTTTTTTGGGTCATGTGACCATTGGGGGCAACCACGTGATTTAGTCTGCACTATTTAAGTAGTTTTGTGTCATTTATTTGTTAGCCATGATTAAGGCCTGACGGACGAAACGCGTTAGATTTTTATGGCTGTTTTTCATCTGCATCAATAAAATCATGTTTTAGCTGATTTTCATGGTGCCTTTCCCTTTTTGCATTAACTGTATATGGAGGTTTACAGAGACTTCCTAGGCTTAGTGGCGTGCCTCTGAAGTGGACGAGGAAGAACACAGGAGGTAGTAGCTCGGATGCACCTGTTCTAGCTTGTGTAGTCCACCAGGGTGACCTGCTTGTGTACTCATCCTGCTGGTTGCTGGAAACTTCTCTACTGCTGTAGCTACTGGTCTCCAAGCCTGACCCCTGACCGTGACAGTATTAAAGCTAAATGATAAAAAAAAAAAATGTATCTAAAAAAAGTATAAAAATAATTTAAATAAAATAAAAATAATAAAAATGGGATTTTTGGTTTACCTTTGAAATCCTTTTTTCCCCCAGTACATTACAGGACACATTTTGTCGTCTTAGTACTTATGACAAGGGGGTTATGCTGCCACTTCTAGGTGGTTGGACATTGGCAAAAAAAGACAGGAAGTACCCCCGCCCCCCCCCCCCCCCCCGGCATAATCCCTCCTTCCCTGGTAGGAAGGGCTTTCATTCTGTAGCAAGCCATAAACCACAAAATAGAGGGGTGGGACCTCTGTGTCCCATGATGAAGCAATTGATTTTTACAGGTAACCCAAAAATCCCATTTTCCTTATCGTACATGAGGGGACCCAGGGCATCTTCTTAGTCCTTACAACAGGGATGTCCCAAAGCACTAAACAGGAGGGGAGGGCAACCCAGCAAAAGGCCCCCAAAAAAACAGGACAGGAAAGAACCTCACGCATCAGCCTGCAAAACTCTGCGACCAAAGGTAGCATCCTCAGCAGCCTCCACCTGGTAAAACCTTCTAAAAGTGTCAACTGAAGCCCAGATAACGACCTTACAAACTTGATCTACTGAAGCTTGATGACGAACTGCCCAGGACACACCTACACTCCCGGTAGAATGAGCCGTCACCGAAGAAGGTGTAATCTTTTCTTTCAAACTGTAAGCTTGAGAAATAAGCGGAAGATTCCCATGGAAAAGTGTAGACCCTTTCTTTGGGCCCCCAGGAAGAACAAACAGGGAATCCAATTAGGGAATCGTAGGAGTCGACTTCAGATAAATCCTGACAGCACGAACAGCCAAAGTACGAAGTGAGCCTTGTCCACTGGCAACTGAGGCTTAGCACAAAAAGAAGGTAATACAACGTACAGGTTAAGATGGTAGGCCAAAACCACCTTAGGCAAAATAGAACTGTAGGTTAGGGTGCTATAGAGGTCCAGGGCAGTAAACCCCAACTGGAGGATCGAGTCCCTGAAAGCCCGCCGTAATGGGTGAAGATTGGACCCCCCCTGGGGGTGCTGCGGCTGGACTGGTGTAAGCCCCTGGGTAGCCCTGCTGGTGTCACCCAGATGGCTGGTTCACCAAGGTCCTGGCTCAGATTCTGGGCCTTCTACAGACCCAGGGCTTCCCTAATATAGGGTACCTGGATGATTTACTTCTGAGGAAACAACCTGCTCCTTTCTTGGCACTCAATGGGGTTGATTTACTAAAACTGGAGAGTGCAAAATCTGGTGCAGCTGTGCATAGTAACCAAACAGCTTCTAACTTCAGCTTGTTCAATTAAGCTTTGGCAATAAAACCTGGAAGCTGATTGGTTTCTATGTACAGCTGCACCAGATTTTACACTCTCCAGTTTTTGTAAATCAACCCCATTGAGTTCCAAGAAAGGAGCGGGTTGTTTCCTCAGAAGTAAATCATCCAGGTACCCTATAACAGGGATGCCCTGGGTCTCTAGAAGGCCCAGAACCGGAGGCAGGACCTTGGTGAACCAGCCACTAGGGTGACACCAGCAGGGCTACCCAGGGGTATACACCAGTCTAGTCGCAGCACCCCCTCGGGGGGTCCAATCTTCATCCATTATGGCAGGCTTTCAGGGACTCGATCCTCCAGTTGGGGTATACTGCCCTGGACCTGTATAGCACCCTACCAGATCACCAGGCAATATATCAACAGGGTTCCATGACCGCAGGGTCCAGTGAAAACAGGAACATTACAGGCTGTCAAGTCTCCTCTTCTTCCGATGCAAGGTCCTGGTAAAACTCCTCTAAGCCAGTGGTCTCCAAACTGTGGCCCAGGGGCTGGATGAGGCCCTTTGCTTGCCATTAACTGGCCCTTGGGACACTTCCCGCCCCCCCACCGACATCAATAGGACAAAATTCAGGTTACTGACAACGGAGGAACATTTCTTCCATTGACACCAACAATGTATTCCTACCTCTGACACCAATGATGGGGGCACTATTCCTTACACTGATACCAATGATGGGGGACTATTCCTTCCACTGACACCAATGATGGGGCACTATTCCTTCCAATGACACCAATGATGGGGGACTATTCCTTCCACTGACACCAATGATGGGGCACTATTCCTTCCACTGACACCAATGATGGGGCACTATTCCTTCCACTGACACCAATGATGGGGGACTATTCCTTCCACTGACACCAATGATGGGGCACTATTCCTTCCACTGACACCAATGATGGGGGACTATTCCTTCCACTGACAGAAATGATGGGGCACTATTCCTCCCACTGATACCAATAATGGGGGCACTATTCCTCCCACTGATACCAATGATGGGGCACTATTCCTCCCACTGACACCAATGATGGGGGCACTATTAATCTCCCTAATGCCAAAGATGCACTATTACTCCCAGTGATGCCAGGACAATTTCTACTTCCAATGGCCACAGTCCCGCCTCCCCTAAAGTCTGAAGGACAGTAAACTGGCCCATAGTTTAGAAAGTTTGGAGACCCCTGCTCTAAAAAAAATTGGTCCAGATAGAACCAGTATCCTGTTGGAACCGTTGAGAATCCGGTAGAATCGTGCAGAGAGCTGCACAGCAGTGGCTATCACCTTCATACACTGGCAAGAAAACGGAAGTCCTGCCAACTGGGGGAGGGGTTATGCCTAGGCGGAGACTTCCTGTTTTTTTTTTGCCAGTGTTCAATCACCTGTAGGTGGCACATAACCGTGTCCTAAGGATTCAAGAAGACTCTGGCGGGCAGACCCTGGGCTTGGGAAAGGCGGCTTCCCCTACTATTTACACAAAAAAAAAAAAAAAAAAACGACAAACCAGAATGGAAAATGTATTCAATATTTTTAATATTTCACAATGGCAGTCTTTGTACATAATTCTTCCAAGATAAAATAGTATTAACACTTTTTAGCATTAACGATCTCTATTTACAATAAGTACAAGCTGGCAGAGGCCCAGAGGAATAAGGAACGTTATTGGTGATGCGGAGGCAGGGCAGGAGCTGCGCTGAAATGTGACTTTATCTGCAGATCTCGCCCCCGCAGTCCGCGAGGATGATCATTATATTACAAATCCAATAAAAAATCCCAGTCTTTTCTCCCTATAAATATCCAGAATGCAGAGGTGAAATGTTCAAAGTTGATGGCGAGCGTCTCGAAGTCCGCACGTCTTTGTCGGGGGGGGGGTAGCGCGCCCGGCCCGCGGCTGTCCGATGAACGCACAGGAGGGGGGAGGAAGTATGCGGCGGAGGCTATTCGTCCATTCCGGGAGATTCTCCCTGTTGTATCCGTGATGCTATTCGAATGGCTTCTTCCAGAGATTGCTGCTCCCCCAGCTGACGGAGAACAGAGAGACCACAAAATTAGAGACCACAAAAAATAAAAAAGTTCTGATTCAAAGATATCAAATTATTTTCATTAGTTGGTTATTCCGCGTTTAATAAAAAAGCAGATGGACTTGTTCCCCAGGTTCCTCAGATAGGTGATTACTAGCAGGACAGCCATGATAAACCAGATGGGACTCCTATGGTTGCTATTAGAAATCTTGGGGCTCCGTACAGCCTACCTGACAGGGCTCCTCCTCCCAGCCTGGGGGCCACCATTAGCAATCTTGGGGCTCCATACAGCCTACCTAACACAGCTCCCCCTCCCAGCCTGGGGGCCACCATTAGAAATCATGGGGCTCCATACAGCTTACCTAACAGGGCTCCCTCTCCCAGCCTGGCGGACACCATTAGAAATCTTGTGGCTCTGTACAGCCTACCTGACATGGCTCCCTCCCCCCAGCCTGGGGGCCACAATTAGAAATCATGGGCTCTGTACAGCCCCCCCCCCCAACCTTGGGGCCACCATTAGCAATCTTGGAGCTCCATACAGCCTACCTAACAGGGCTCCCCCTCCCAGCCTGAGGGCCAACATTACAAATGAATCAAGTGAATCAGTGGTTTGTTTTTGTGGCTCGGAGAGGCACGGAGACACTCGATAAAGGAGTGTCCCCCGAGAGGGTCCGGGAACCACCGGCGCCCCCACTCCTCTGGCCAAATGCGGTACTGCACATTAGCTTGAATTCTGCTCGTTTTGAGAGACAACACTCGCAAACCGAGTCAGAATTAAAAAAAAAAAAAAAAAAAAAAAAAAAAGATGCTCGTCTTTCAAAACGCTCGTTAACTCGTAACACTCGTAATCCAAGGTTCCACTGTACTCTACTTATATGTGATGGCCAGCTTAGGTAGAGGACACCAAGTCCCTATCAATGTGTACTGCTGGGAAAGTCTCATCCCAGACCGTTTACATAGAGAGATGAGGATCAATAATCAAAGATAACCAGGGATTAGAGGAGAACATTGATCGGTAATCCCAGATCACACACTGACACCACAACTACCTTCAATAGGTTGTACTTTGCTCCTCTGCTCCGCCCACCAAAGGCCCCCCCCCCCCCCCCCCGACTTACCTGAACTGCTATCTGCGTCCCGTTGGACGTGGCTAGCAAGGTGACCGGCCTGGTCTCGGTGGCGACGAGGTGGTGGCTATGCTGCTGTTGGCTCATTTCTGAGGAGGCCGCGTGGAATGCCGAGAGATCCTGAGCAACAATGGCCACCTGGAAAGGGCATCGAATCTGGTGGTTAGATATCACAAGGTCACAATGATTACAAGCTCTTTACTATGAATAGATTGTGCCAATTCATGATATGAGCTTCAGAGGTGACATCCCCGATCAGAGAGTACAAAGGTCGCTTACACAGCGCAGTGACCGGCAATTATCAATATTAATCAATAGACCGGAACTCCCAGGAGTCTAATACACGAGTCTGAGTGATATCACCAAGATACAGATTTCCTTCATCACTAGATGATCACCATATGAAAGTTTAATATATTCTTTAAAGTCAGTCTTTTCATGATAGGATGGTGGCGGGGGTGTACGCTACAGATTCTTTATTGTACCTTTACTACTTTTCTTTTCTTGTGTCGTTTTTTTGTCGTTAAAAAAAAAAAAAACTCAATTTGATCAAAAAAAAATTAAAAAGTCAGTCTTTCTATTTTTGTAGACGTTGCCTCTTCCTTTCATTAAAAACCACCAACAATAATATAGGAAGACAAACTATTAATGTCATTTGCCTCTTTAGTGGCCATTTTCCCCAATCGCATTGCCCCATCTACCCCCACATTGCCATGGCTTTGGCAACATGAGCTCTCTGTCATACAATGACGCTCTATAGCAAAGTGTGAACAAAAATAAAAGGGATTGCCTTATAGCCGAGATTTTTTGAAAATCGTGCAGTTTACACAAAAGAGCTCCTTGGAAGGCACCAGTGATGTAGCCCAATTAGGGGGGAGCAGGAAGGTACTGGTGACATAGCCTTCTCAGGGGGGGCAGCAGGAAACCAATGGTGGTGTATCCCACTGAGGTGCAACAGAAAAGCAAGGGTGATGTAGCCCTCCCAGGGTCAGTAGGGAGGCTCTTGTGATATAGCTTCCTCAGTGGCAGCATGAAGGCACTGGGGATGAAGCCCACTCGCGGGGGCAGCAAGAAGGCACTAGTGACATAGCCCTCCCAGGAGCAGCAGCAAGGCATGGTGATGTAGCCCTCCCAGGGGCAGTAGGTAGGTACTAGTTATACAACCTGTTTGGGGGCTGCATTAAAGCCTGGTGATGTAGCTCTTCTAGGAAGGAACTAGTGATGTAGCCCCCCCCAGGGGCAGCAGGGAGGCATGGTGATGTAGCCCTCCCAGGGGCAGTAGGTAGGTACTATATATGACAGTAATTCCGCGCTTAGGAATAAGAAGAAAAAGAGACTGCTGCCCCCCTAGTGAATAAATATCACCGAGGTGATATCTAAAAATGGATAATATTCTAAGCAGGGGAATTGGCGCTGTCCAGCTATATGTGCATAGAGGAATATAAACGGAATAATTGTAAAAGAACAATACGTAACAGGGGCTGTGGTGTACCAAATACAAACAATACCCTTAATGGATAATAATAAAGTGCAACGGGCTCCTAAACATAAAGAATGTGCCTTAGTATCAATTTATCAAATGCCCATGTGTACGTGGAAAGGTATGCCTCAAAATTAGAGTATATAAAATACAACCAGTATCCCTGGCAGGAAAAGCAATAAAGTGCAATAGTGCTTCTAGACAGATATGTAAATGTGCCTTAACCTCAAATAAATCAACTTCCATATGAGTATATAAAAAAGGATAAGTTATGCTCGCAAGTAGATGAAAAATTGTGGCAATCAAAATAGTATTGGCAAATCAAGTAGACAATTATAGCATGAAAAAATGAAAAAATCCCCAACAAGTGTGCATAGAATTGAAAATAAAATGTATATAAAAAAGAGTGAAGCATAAATGTTCAAATTCCAAGTCCCAAAGATGTGTCCTTATGGTGGAAAAGAACGTGATCTCCGTTTTAACTGGTGTAGTCCCCGTCCTCCGTTACACCCCCACTCGTGCTTGCACTCACCGGACTACCTCACCCCTGCAGGGGTAAAGGCATGTGTGGAAAAATCCCACGGTGGCGAGTCCAAGGAGCGCTCCTCCGTCCAGGGGTATAGTATCCTTAGTGATATCCCCAATACCAGACATCCATATGTGAGGAAGAAGGAAGCTTCATAGCGTAACTCCACAAAAATGCAATTTTATTAAAAGTCCTTAACAAACGTGGTAAAAAAGTATAAAATCAATCTGAAAAAATGCCGGAGCTGACAGTGCTCCAGATCCCGGAACTCAGCTGTTGAGCGGCGTGGTATGGCGTGCGCTCCACCGCCCACAGCTGGAAACCAGAACAAACACAAAGAGAAAGCGACGTGTGCGTGTCACAAGGCCACGCCTTACGCGTTTCGTCATCAAGACGTCATCCGAGGCGTGGCCATCTTGACACTCCACACGTCTATATAGGGAAATGGAGGTGCCGCGAAAGCCAATCCGCTACTGCTAACCTACCCTCGTGACCTCCAATCGAGATCTCGTGGTATACTAGTTGATGGTATTGCGCCATCATGTGGATAAAATAGATATTAACATGTTTGGGCGCCTCCATTTAATTCACAACGTTAGATTAATATAAAAGACATATATAATATGCAGAAGATGTAAAAACAATAATGAATATAAATACCACTGCATGCCCCAACACGCACAATACCATGTAGGGAATGTGTATAAGAAGATATATAAAAAAGTGTAAAAAAGTATATATGCATAAAAATCATATATGTGATACAGCATAGGTGAAAAAATGAGAAAAAAAAAAAAAAAAAAAGAAGAAAAAGGAAAGAATTGTAACTGCGGCCAATGAAAACATGGTGCGTGGTGGGAGCAGCAACATCAGGCATGGCAAGCCATGTATATGTAAAAAATATGTATATGTATGGTAAACATCTAATCAAATATGATGTATGCAATTGGACCTGTGTTCAGAAAAAAGGGTAAAATCCATAAAAATCAAGGGGCCTGTGTAGTCAAAACCCAAGACTCTGGTAGGAAACCGGTAAACTACAGTGGAATGTGTAAGGTACAAGAAAAATTGAAAAATACAGTAGAGATGATTCAAGTATTGATGTAGGTGAGGGTAGAAACTTAAAAAACTCAGGCCAGATATAAGTTCAATATAATTAAAGGAATCTAGGGGTTTTGTCCAATTTCTAGGTGCCTCCCCCATCAGTTATACCAACCCCCTTGCAACCCCTAGATTCCTTTAATTACATTGAACTTATATCTGGCCTGGGTTTTTTAAGTTTCTACCCTCACCTACATCAATACTTGAATCATCTCTACTGTATTTTTCAATTTTTCTTGTACCTTACACATTCCACTGTAGTTTACCGGTTTCCTACCAGAGTCTTGGGTTTTGACTACACAGGCCCCTTGATTTTTATGGATTTTACCCTTTTTTCTGAACACAGGTCCAATTGCATACATCATATTTGATTAGATGTTTACCATACATATACATATTTTTTACATATACATGGCTTGCCATGCCTGATGTTGCTGCTCCCACCACGCACCATGTTTTCATTGGCCGCAGTTACAATTCTTTCCTTTTTCTTCTTCTTTTTTTTTTTTTTTTCTCATTTTTTCACCTATGCTGTATCACATATATGATTTTTATGCATATATACTTTTTTACACTTTTTATATATCTTCTTATACACATTCCCTACATGGTATTGTGCGTGTTGGGGCATGCAGTGGTATTTATATTCATTATTGTTTTTACATCTTCTGCATATTATATATGTCTTTTATATTAATCTAACGTTGTGAATTAAATGGAGGCGCCCAAACATGTTAATATCTATTTTATCCACATGATGGTGCAATACCATCAACTAGTATACCACGAGATCTCGATTGGAGGTCACGAGGGTAGGTTAGCAGTAGCGGATTGGCTTTCGCGGCACCTCCATTTCCCTATATAGACGTGTGGAGTGTCAAGATGGCCACGCCTCGGATGACGTCTTGATGACGAAACGCGTAAGGCGTGGCCTTGTGACACGCACACGTCGCTTTCTCTTTGTGTTTGTTCCGGTTTCCAGCTGTGGGCGGTGGAGCGCACGCCATACCACGCCGCTCAACAGCTGAGTTCCGGGATCTGGAGCACTGTCAGCTCCGGCATTTTTTCAGATTGATTTTATACTTTTTTACCACGTTTGTTAAGGACTTTTAATAAAATTGCATTTTTGTGGAGTTACGCTATGAAGCTTCCTTCTTCCTCACATATGGATGTCTGGTATTGGGGATATCACTAAGGATACTATACCCCTGGACGGAGGAGCGCTCCTTGGACTCGCCACCGCGGGATTTTTCCACACATGCCTTTACCCCTGCAGGGGTGAGGTAGTCCGGTGAGTGCAAGCACGAGTGGGGGTGTAACGGAGGACGGGGACTACACCAGTTAAAACGGAGATCACGTTCTTTTCCACCATAAGGACACATCTTTGGGACTTGGAATTTGAACATTTATGCTTCACTCTTTTTTATATACATTTTATTTTCAATTCTATGCACACTTGTTGGGGATTTTTTCATTTTTTCATGCTATAATTGTCTACTTGATTTGCCAATACTATTTTGATTGCCACAATTTTTCATCTACTTGCGAGCATAACTTATCCTTTTTTATATACTCATATGGAAGTTGATTTATTTGAGGTTAAGGCACATTTACATATCTGTCTAGAAGCACTATTGCACTTTATTGCTTTTCCTGCCAGGAATACTGGTTGTATTTTATATACTCTAATTTTGAGGCATACCTTTCCACGTACACATGGGCATTTGATAAATTGATACTAAGGCACATTCTTTATGTTTAGGAGCCCGTTGCACTTTATTATTATCCATTAAGGGTATTGTTTGTATTTGGTACACCACAGCCCCTGTTACGTATTGTTCTTTTACAATTATTCCGTTTATATTCCTCTATGCACATATAGCTGGACAGCGCCAATTCCCCTAGTAGGTAGGTACTAGTTATACAACCTGTTTGGGGGCTGCATTAAAACCTGGTGATGTAGCTCTTCTAGGAAGGAACTAGTGATGTAGCCCCCCCCAGGGGCAGCAGGGAGGCATGGTGATGTAGCCATTCCATGAGCTGTAGGAAGGCACTGGTGATGTAACCCACCCTGGTGGCAGCAGGAAGGCACTAGTGATGTAAACCACCCTGGTGGCAGCAGGAAGGCACTAGTGATGTAAACCACCCTGGTGGCAGCAGGAAGGCCCTAGTGATGTAGCCCTTCCAGGGGCAGCAAGAGGGCATAGCGATGTAACCCACCCCAGTAGCAGCAAGAAGGCATGGTGATGTAATCCCCCGTGGCAGAAGGAAGGCACTGGTGATGTAGCCCTTCCAGGGGCAGCAAGAAGGCACTGGTGATGTATCACACCCTGGTGGCAGTAGAAAGGCACTAGTGATGTAGCCCTTCCAGGGGCAGCAAGAGGGCATAGCGATGTAACCCACCCTGGTGGCAGAAGGAAGGCACTGGTGACAGCCTTCCCAGGCAGAGTTGCATGCTGATGTGTTTTTTCGGTTGTGGGGGTAAAAGGTCCGCTTTAACTGCTCCCCCTGGGAGTCACAAATATAGGACTACTGCCTGTTACCCACAACCCCCCTCTCTCCTCCCGAGTAGCAGGTACTAACCTACATGAATTTATAGGCACCTGAAAACTCTCTGAACACTTTTATGGCGCTTTAGATAAATTGTAGGTTTAGCTATTGAATGTCTGGAATTGGTCATACACGATTAGGTTAGATTAATAATAATAAATAATAATAATAATAACCCCCCCCCCCCCTCCCCCCGTGTGTACAGATCCTGGGCTGCAGACATTGTGTTGAAGAAAGCGGACTTTTGCTACATCTCCGTGTGCCTAGCGCCCGCTCCCCTATATCCCCCGATTCTTACATGTTGGGTGCCATCCTGGGAAATCAGAGCCAGCTGCTGTCCTGATTGCGCCACTGCCGTCGGTAAGCCGTCCTCCGTCTCCATGCCGGTGACATATGCAATCTGAGGGCCTTTCAGGACATCGTCTGCTGTAGAGGACAGAACAGAATGAATGGGGAAAAAGAGTTCAGGAGACAGTCAGTCCAATCTATAAACATTGGCACAAACAAACAGTAGAGAAGAATAAAATATCTGCGTTGTAGAACTCCAAAGTGTTCAGTATGGTGTACACATGGCTGGTGGGAGGGGCCAGCAGGGGGCAGTACATAGCTTTCTGAAATCATCCAAACAACCTGCCTCAGTACTCCTCTCAAGAGCCTACAGTCCTGATGTACGCAGTGGGAGGAGTTATGCAAATATCAAAATGGCTTGATGGGTGGGTGTTCCTGGGCAGGCTGTATTTGCATAAGGTAACGCCCACATGTGATGCTGAGCCTCCATGATTGAAAGAACTGAAATCCAATGAATGAAAGGGGGCGGGACCAGGGACCGTGAGGCTGGGGAGGAAAGCACTAGTTGGAGATGGGCTCAGGCGTGTTCGGGATCCGAGTCCCAATCCACCTGCCTGATCCTGGCAGGAAGCTGACACCGCACACCGACTATCACCGCCGCAGATCAGGAAATGTCTCACTGCCTGTGATAGGCTGTGTGCAGTGTCGGCTTCCTGGCAGGATCAGGCAGGTGGGTTGGTGACTCGGATCCCGAACGCGCCTGAGCCCATTCTCTAGTGCTAGATGATGCTGGGCGTCCTCCAGCCAGGAAATGGGGCAGGGCTCTGACTTGCTGCAGCTTCTAATGCACATTGTGAGAAGCTCACAGTGTGCAGTGAAATCAGAGGAAGCCGTTTTTAGTACAGGAGAGGAGCTGTGACCTGTGCTAAGAGCTGCCATTTTTCTCCAAGACGGACAGGGCATGTAGCAGTGTATGTTTCGTCCGTTACCTACGCCTTGATATAACCGCGTGTAACCATGGCGTTGAAGCAAATGGCGGTTTGCAACACAGCAATGACATTTTTATTCTTCCTGTGATTAAAGTGACAGAATACATCCAGTGTGCGATGTGGAGAGTCTGCGGCACGCCTCAATCACACATGAACAGGTTAAACATTAAACAGAAACACACAATAAAAGTCGCACACTCAGAAGAAGCCGACACCACGCTGCTGATGCAGCCTATTTGTTCGCCACTTACACAATGACACAATATTTACACAGTGAGGTCATAGTCAATCATTCATGGTCTGCCGACTCTGATAAGGAGCACTGATAGAGTTCAGGGAGAGTACAGTCTGCACACACACCAACAGGGTTCTGGAAGACGAGACCTGGGCAACAATCCCGTACGATCTCGATGCTGCCACCGTCCAAAAGTCAGAGGTCTATCGTTCGATTTCTGCTGCCCTCATGGGGTGGGAATAATGATAACAGAAGAGCACCAATTCTTGTTAGAAGATCGGATTGCCACACAGTTATTGTGCAGAACAACCATGGCATAGACATGCACTGCTGTACTGGCTGAACATGCAAGTTTATAAACTGAGAAGAGACCCCCCTACTGGAGTGGTGCTGGAGCATATCAAAGTCTGTGTCCACGTGATTTTTTTTTTTAAATGTAGGATGTGTCAGCTCACAAATCAGAGCTGCAGGATGCTGTGCTAGTGCACGGTGTGCCTGTAGTCCCCATAGTCAGCTTTTGCCAACATGCCCTCTTTCCCAGCCGTGCTATGCTTGACACATCCTACATGGACAGGGACTGTATTTCACTGCTGATGCTGACAACAGCCAATGAAGACACGCCCCCTGCCCAGCAATGGAGAGGCGTCCCCTGCCCAGCAATGGAGAGGCGTCCCCTGCCCATCAAAGGAGAGGCATCCCCTGCCCAGCAAAAGAGATGCATCCCCTGCCCAGCAAAAGAGACGCATCCCCTGCCCAGCAAAAGAGATGCATCCCCTGCCCAGCAAAGGAGACGCATCCCCTGCCCAGCAAAGGAGACGCATCCCCTGCCCAGCAATAGAGACGCATCCCCTGCCCAGCAAAGGAGACGCATCCCCTGCCCAGCAAAAGAGACGCATCCCCTGCCCAGCAAAGGAGACGCATCCCCTGCCCAGCAATAGAGACGCATCCCCTGCCCAGCAATAGAGACGCATCCCCTGCCCAGCAAAGGAGACGCATCCCCTGCCCAGCAAAGGAGACGCATCCCCTGCCCAGCAAAGGAGACGCATCCCCTGCCCAGCAAAGGAGACGCATCCCCTGCTCAGCAAAGGAGACGCATCCCCTGCCCAGCAAAGGAGACGCATCCCCTGCCCAGCAAAGGAGACGCATCCCCTGCCCAGCAAAGGAGACGCGTCCCCTGCCCAGCAAAGGAGACGCGTCCCCTGCCCAGCAAAGGAAACGCATCCCCTGCCCGGCAAAGGAGACGCATCCCCTGCCCGGCAATGGAGACGCATCCCCTGCCCAGCAATGGAGACGCACCCCCTGCCCAGCAATGGAGATGCACCCCCTGCCCAGCAAAGGAGACGCACCCCCTGCCCAGCAAAGGAGACGCATCCCCTGCCCAGCAAAGGAGACGCATCCCCTGCCCAGCAAAGGAGACGCATCCCCTGCCCAGCAATGGAGACGCATCCCCCGCCCAGCAATGGAGAGGCATCCCCTGCCCAGCAATGGAGAGGCATCCCTTGCCCAGCAAGGAATACACCGCCCCTGCCCAGCAATGGATACATGCCCCCCATGCCCAGCAGTGAAGGCACCTCCTCTGCCCAGCCTTGTTCTGCTTAAAACATCCTACATGGGCAGTGACAGTATTTCACAGCTGATGTCAACCAATGAAGACATGCTCTCTGGCCAGCAATGGAGAAGCATTTCCTGCCCAGCCGTGAAGGCACGCCCCCTGCCCAGGTGTGAAGACACGCCCCCTGCCCAGGCATGAAGACGCGCCCACTGCCCAGGCATGAAGACGAGCCCACTGCCCAGGCGTGAAGACGCGCCCACTGCCCAGGCGTGAAGACGCGCCCACTGCCCAGGCGTGAAGACGCACCCACTGCCCAGGCGTGAAGACGCACCCACTGCCCAGGCGTGAAGACGCACCCACTGCCCAGGCGTGAAGGCACAGCCCCTGATCACCCCTAGAGATCGTGGCTGACAGTGGCTCCTGGCAAGGATACCGGAGGATCGTCCGTAGGAGACTCCGCCCCCCCATCCCACTGAGCTCAAGAGGAAGAAAGGATTTACCAACAATATATACCAATAACCACAATTCATAGACTAAAGGGTTCACATACACTTTAACTTCAGAGTAACCACTAAACCTAACCCTTTAAGTCATTCCTAATTCTGCTACTATGAAGACTTACCTTTCCTGGAATCCCTAGCTGCAACCCTATAACTCCTGTGTAAGCTCTGCATTGGAGCTTACACAGAGATAAGTACCTCCCCCTTGCCTCCATGTGACAATGTCTGGGACTGGTGATTGGCCTGAGGATCCTTGCAGGGATGAAACGGGGAGGGTCACAAGCTTCGCCATAAACTGAATTGCAGGGTATGTCCAAGGTCATCAGCTGGAGAACACGATGGCGGGGCAGTTTGGGGGGGGGGATTAAACAATAATAGAGGAGGTGGGAAATAAAAAGAACCTGCTACTTTGTCTTGATTGGGCAGAATGATGGGATTACTTTAATCTGACTGTAAACAATAAATTAACCATTGACCTGAACCAAATCCCTGAAACTGGCTGTAAACAAAATAAGTAAATGATTTCACTGATAAATACTATATTATCATGGAGATAACTACCAGCAAGACAACCAATGTGACCAACCAAAGTGATGCAATGAAAGTTTATGTCATCTATTTACATTGTGCGAAATAACAGAGCAACAAAACCTGCAGGAAAATCTCTACAAAGATAAGAGGCAGGAAACAGGATGGAGGTTAACGAGCTCCATAGCATGTATGCAGTGTGCTGAGAAGAGATTAGAAGAGATTCCGATATGGGGAAATGACCAGCAGAGAAGTTCTAGAATGGTCTGGAGATTTTTTTATATAGGGAAATGACCAGCAGAGGACTAGAATAGTTTGAAGGGACTCCCATATGGGAAAATGACCAACAGAGGTCTAGAATGGTCTGAAGAAGCTCGGATATTGGGCAATGACCAGCAGAGAAGGTCTAGAATGCTCTGAAGAGACTCTTATATGGGGCAATGACCAGCAGAGGTCTAAAATGGTCTAAAGGGACTCGGATACACTAGCAGAGAAGGGTTAGAATGGTCCTTTATGGAGCAATGACCAGAACAGAAGATCAAGAATGGCCTGGAGAGTCTCCTAACAAGGGCAACCAGCATGGTCTCAAGGGACTCCTATATGAGGCAATGACCAACAGTAAAGGTCTAGAATGGTCTAAAGAGACACCAATAATCAGGCAATGACCAGCAGAGATGGTCAAGAATAGTCTGGATGATCTCTTATAAAGGGGCAATGACCAGCACAGAAGATTTAGAGTGTTCTGGAGGCATTCCAATATGGGGCAATGACCAGTTGAGAAGGTCTAGAATGGTCAGGAGGATCCCTATTTGGGGCAATGACCAGCAGAGAAGCTCATTAATGGTCTGGAGGGTCTTCTATAAGGGGCAATGACAAGCAGAGAAGATCAAGAATGGTCTGGAGGATCTCCTTTTTGGGGCAATGACCAGCGGAGAAGATCAAGAATGGTCTGGAGGGTCTTCTATAAGGGGCAATGACTAGCAGAGCAGGTCAAGAATAGTCTTGGGGGTCTCCTATATGGGACAATGACCAGTAGAGAAGGTCTAGAATGGTCTTGGATAATGGTCACCCATATCCGTGCTGTCTTATGATCTGCCCGCACGCAGTCCGAGACTGCTGCATTTCCTTCTCAACGTAGAGAAAAACATTCTTTATGTGTGCCGTGAGGATTCATCATATGCTGATCTGCCGGGCTCTTCATATCTTCATATCATCCAAAACACGGCAGCAAGATTGGTAACGGGAAAAAACCATGGGAATCCATCTCCCCATCCCTGAGGGCCCTACACTGGCTAACTGTAAAGGATGGGATCACATTCAAGACCCTCTGCCTCACCCACAAATGCACACAAGGAAACGCTCCTCAATAGCTATGCGAGAAAATAAAACACTACACACCCAATCGAAGTCTACGATCAACTAACCAAAACCTCCTCCTCATTCCCAAGACCCGCTACAAATCAAAGGGAGAACGAAGATTCTCAGTCCAAGGACCAGGGCCATGGAACGCTCTACCCACTAACATCCGCATGGAAGAAAACCATCGGGCCTTCAGAAAAAAACTCAAGACCCACCTCTTCTAAGAAGCAGGACAACACAGGACAGATGTAGCGCCTTAAGGCGACTCAGTTCGCATTTGTAGCGCTATACAAGTCATTCATTCATATCTAAGCAGAGATGAACCAATGCGTGTGGTTCAGCCTTGCAGGAGGTAATGGAGATATCACCAACGCTGAATAATGGATGTCAGGTTAAAAGGGGAATTACAAGTATAAAGCAAAAAACTGTGCTTGGTGCAAAAAAACGTCTTCTGAGACGAAACATGTTGAGGTGGGGCTTGGGCTGACGTCATTATGGTGCTGCAATGAGCAGTGGCTGGGTTGTTTATTTTGCTTGTATACTGCTGCTGCTTCTTTGGAGCACCTTTCCCTGTTGGAATTTGTATTCTATATAATGAACAACGTAACAGGTGGAGTGGGAACAACCCAAAGAGGGAAGCAATGCCCCAAACTCCAAGGCGGATGAGGAAAGACTCGGACCCCATGGCACAGTGATCTCCCTGCTGGAGTCATCAAGAGATGGGAAGCCAATGGGACTCATCCCATGGCTTTTCCTACAGCTAAAACATTGCATTGAGTGAACCTTTATTGGTTCTTATTACTGGATACCCGTTGAAATCTGTAAGCTAATTAAAGATGAACTGTCACTTCGTCCATTCAAGGCAAACAGACAAATGCCCTGTACAGGTAATTTGTTTTTCCTGGTGTCCAGATTTGGGCTTTAATGAAGGATTAATCACTTTCCGGATACACAGTTACTATTTGTATACCTTTATTTGTGCTGTAGTCTGTAGCTTGTATACTTTGTTTTTGACGATTATTATTTGCTGTAATTCTGAGCGGACTCCAATATATCAGAGATATCAGTGACAGTAGAATAGATGGAGGTTTTCCCTGCACGGGGCTCAACAATGGCCGCAGAGAAGCTTTATTTGATTTATTTGCGGGGCGGATAGCTGTTCCAGGTCGGTGGCTTTGACTGAACGCCAGGTACCCCTTGGCACGGGCGGGATTCTGGGAGCTGACCCAGCGCCAGGTTAAAAAAACGGATTGGTTTGTGGGCCTCTCGGTTCTTTGTGTGCCAAGGATTGGAGGTGAGGTGTTCAGGTCTGGCACGCCAGATGTCCCGGCAAACAAACCAACTATGTTTGCACAAAAGCTTTGTTCTTATAAACCGACACTTCAGTGTGATCCCCGTATCAATGACAAGTCTCCCCAACAGCTGGGGGGGGGGGGGGAGAGATTACTGGATCAAGGTGTGCACAATAGGAGGGGGCTGGGCTGCGATACCTCAATCTGTCATGGCTGAAACATTATAACGGGCGGCGGGTCAGGTTATAAAGAGACCTGTGCATACTTTTAGTATGGCGCCACCTGGTGGAGAAAAAAAAAAATCTTGCTTTTATTTGCAACCCTTATCATCAAACTTCAATCATTTACCATCTAACAGTGGAGATTACCCAATACGGACTCCTGCATTGGGCGGGGGCTGGGGAGGCCGTGTGGAGCAGTGGGTTAACCTTAGTGAGGGGAGTGGGAAATACCATTCTTTAAAAGGGTTTGCTCACCTTTATCAAAAAATTGCCTATACAGGGATGCCTGTAGATTTAAAAAAAACGAATTGTGCAGCTTTGACCAAAGTTAAATATAGGGGTAGGCCCATTTATGTACCTCCAGAAGCCTGGCCGAAAACTTCCAGAGATGGTATCATCCTGTTTTCTTTGTTGCTAGGAGGTTTCTAAAACACTCCCAGCTGTTACTAAGTACCCCTATTCATTCACACCGGGGGGGGGGGGGGGGGGGGGGCGCGGGATCTGGGGCCCTCTTGTTAAAAGGGGCTTCCAGATTCTGATAAACCTCCACAACCACCGGCCAGGGTTTTGGGGAAGAGGCCCTTGTCCACATCAACATGGCGCGACAAGGAGCTTTGGTGGGGAAGAATGTGGCCTGGTATTGTATTGTTCAGAAAAGGGGGGGGGGGGGACTACTACTCGCTCGCCCTCCCCCTTTGCTGACTTGCCTGGCTGCATGCTCGGATAAGGGTCTGATATGAATTTTGGGGAGGGACCCCACGCTGTTTTTTTTCTTTTTAACTGCTGTGTGGGGGTTTCCCTCAAAATCCATACCAGACCTAGGGCCTGGTATGAATTGGGGGGGACCCCACACCGTTTTTTTCTCTTATTTTTTCAATGCTGGCAATTCTTTTTTCATTCAGCTGTCAGAAGGGAACCCCGCTGACAGCTGATCACTCATCAGTTGTTAAAGCAGAGTTCCCACTGTTAAATTTTTTTTTTTTAGGATGAATATCTTTTGTTTCGAACGCTTAATTTATAGCACTCACATTTCTGTGCTGAATCGGTGCTCGATTGCCGATTTCATAGAGGAATATATCTTATATTCCTGTTTCCTGGCAGTTTTCATAGTGCTTGTGGGCATGTGAAGCCCACAAGCACTATCTTCCGGGCTCTGGTGCAGCTGAGCGACCAGCATGCACCACCCGTTCCTGCGCATGCGCAGCCCGCCCCCATTGTGATGGCAACGAAGCCCTTGGCGCTGCCCACCGACTCCTGGGAAACGATAACAAGAATCTCCCAGGAGCACGGGCGCCGAGGGAAATGACGTCAGGCACCATGGTGAGGAAGAGGCAGATTCCGAGGGACCCCCTAGCAACAGACATGGAAAGGTGAGTAAAAAGAAAAATGTTTTTTCCAAATGTTGTTAATTGTACTTAAAGTGGTGTTCTACCCTAAAAAAAAAATAAAAAAAAAAAAATCCATGACTGTGCCTAAAAAAAAACATTTTGAAATTTTTTTTTTTTTACTTACCTCTAAATGCCTGTTGCTAGGGGGTCCCTCGTAGTCTGCCTCTTCCAGTGCCTGGGCTGGTGACATCACTTCCCCCTCGGCACAGGAAGGGCTCGGCTCTGCACCTTGCCTCCTGTCAATCATCTGGGACCCATTACAGGTTCCAGGTGACTGAGCGGCCAATCACAGCGCGGGGCGCTGCTCGCGCATGTGCAGTGGGTGCCAGGCTGTGAAGCCACAGCCCGGCGCCCACAGTTGCAATGCCGGCGCCGCTGAGCGGAGGGAGAGAGGAGCGGGGCTTCGATCTCCCGCATCGCTGGACCCTGGGACAGGTAAGTGTCCAATTAAAA
The DNA here is from genome assembly GCA_037952835.1 of Lithobates septentrionalis. Classification (NCBI taxonomy): domain Eukaryota; kingdom Metazoa; phylum Chordata; class Amphibia; order Anura; family Ranidae; genus Lithobates; species Lithobates septentrionalis. The sequence goes on along the minus strand of JBBDGP010004819.1, from coordinate 36,339 downwards.
GTCAGCAGCTGCAGTATTTGTAGCTGCTGACTTTAAATTTTTTTTTTTTGATGGGCCCTCCTCTTTAATGCAGCTGAATAATGCAAAATTAATTTTGTGAGTGGCTTTAAGGACGCGGCGGCCACCAGGTTACTGGCAGTGGTAAATTACCGCAGGCTTCCACTACTAAAATACTGAATTAATTCATAAAATAGTGCATGAGATATTTTAGTAGAATTTTTTTAGTGAATGCTAAAAAATGTTTTGAAAAATGCTGCGCAGTATCTTGCCTATACTCGGATGCGGGAAGATACCACTTTGTGAACGGAGCCCTGTATGTCAGAGAATTTGATGAAGGCTTCTTAGCCGAAACGCGTTAACGCAGCCTGTACCCATATAACCAAATAAAGGACTTTTATTCAAGAGCATCCGAGTCGCCAGCCCTTTTCTGATTCAAGTCCTGTACATCAGAGAAGTCCAAAGCCCAACACAGACCCTAAGGGTTCCTCACCTCCTGCAGGGTGGTGCAGTATTTCCAGTATGCAATCTATACAAAGTACACTGCAGGGTTATAATTGACAAGCTGGCAACAGGTAGGAGGAAGCAGCCAGCCTTAGTACATATATAAGTATGTACACCCTGTGCCCCGATTACCAGCAGCCAAGACCGGCCCAGACGGCGATGGTGCGAGTGGAGACCTGGCTCAACGCACAGCACCGAACAAGGACTCATTGCTACGATTGGTGGACACTTACGTGGCTGAGGTATGAAGAAGCTCTCGGGTTCCTCCTCGATGGGCTCCGTGTCGTTGTGCGCCGTCTTCTTGTGCATGGCCAGCGTGGAGATCTGTTTGTAGGTTTTGCCGCAGTGGTTGCAGTTGTACGGTTTGGAGTGTGTGTGAACCACGTGGTGCTTGTATAGGCTGGAATATTCTGTGAACCTTTTGTCGCAGCCGGGTACCGTACAGACGTAAGGCTTCTCACCTGTTCAGAGAAAAAAAAAAACAATGTGGAGGGAGGATCAGCAATCTAGTCTAGGTCGCTGCCCCAGGCCCTCTGTGTCCATCTACAAACTATGGGGACTGATTTACTAAAACTGGAGAGTACAAGATCTGGTGCAGCTCTGCACAGAAACCAATCAGCTTCCAGGTTTTATTGTCAAAGCTTAACTGAAGAAGCTGAAGTTAGAAGCCGATTGGCTGCCATGAACAGCTGCACCAGATTTTGCACACTCCAGTTTTAGTAAACCCCCCCCCCCACTGTGTAAAGGAAGCTGACATTCTACGGGGTGGAAGAATAGATTTTCATTTTTGCTGGAAGACAATCGGGTGGTTTTGGTAATAGTTGTGACTGTTTTCCTTCGCTCCAGTTCTTTACACATTCACTTGGAAGGTGGCCATGAAACAGAGAGACCCCCCAGTGGTCACAAAAGGTATTACACCATTCTGCGCACATTAGAACTTGAAAGGCTCCGTTACCCATAGTAACCAATGAGATCCCAGCTATTACTTCCAGGACAAGGAAGAAAATATAACCAAAAACCTGAATGATAACAGCCGATGAAATCCTGCAATGAGAGACACGCAGAGGCACTGCTGACCTTTCCGGTAGCACATCCTAGTTGCCCGGTTGACCGCCCTTGTTCAGCAGTTTGAGTCACTGACCCAGAAAAAGCATAAGGACCTCCGAACTGTCTATGACTATTCTAATGTGCACACTTGTTCTGGGTGAAGCTGCTGAGTGAGCATAACCAACCACAAAGCAAGGTCTATAAAGACATGGATGAGCGAGTTTAGGGTGGAGGAACTTGACTGGCCTCAACCTGATAGAACACCTTTGGGATGAATTAGAGCGGAGACTGCGAGCCAGGCCTTCTCATCCAACATCAGTGCCCGACCTCACAAATTCTCTTCTGGAAGAATGGTCAAACATTCCCATAGACACACTCCTAAACCTTGTGGACAACCTTTCCAGAAGAGTTGAAGCTTTTATAGCTGCAAAGGGCGGAGCCAACTCAATATTGAACCCTATGGACTAAGACTGTCATTAAAGTTCATGTGTGTGTAAAGGCAGGCGTCCCAATACTTTTCACAATATAGTGTATGTTTGGATGCTCAGCATTAAGGGGATAATCTTGTGAGTTGGAGACCCGAGGGGTATATGAGGCTCATCCTATAACTAGAGAGATAGAACACTGATACCTGTGTGTATCCGCACGTGGTTCTTGTAGTTGGTGGCGCTGGCGAACGCTCTTCCGCAGCCCGGTTCTGAGCAGTAATAAGGCCGCTCCCCCGTATGCGTTCGGATGTGAACTTTACGGATGTTGGAGGTAGTGAAGGACCTTCCGCAGCCTTCAAAGGGACATTTAAACGGCCTTTCTCCTGTGGGGGGGGGAGAAACATTCAATTATCATACAAGAAATCTTCTGAACGAACAACAGAACAGAAGAGACATTTCGGAAAGAGGAAACCTTTTCTGTGTGAAAACACTAAGGCCCCTTTCACACGGTCTTGCCAATCAGAGCAGTCTGTCAGTTTTTCAGGCTGACCTGATCGGACGCTCCATTCACCTCTATGGAGCGGCGGATGACCGCTGTGACATGTCCGCTGACACCTGCCCCTATCCGATCCTGTCCGCCAAATATATATTTATATCTCTCTCTCTCTCTCTAATTAGATAGATAGATAGAAAGAGAAAGATTATATATATATATGAATGAGAGAGAGAGAGAGAGGAGAGAGAGAGCGAGAGCTCAGAGAGAGAGGAGAGAGAGAGCGAGAGCTCAGAGAGCTCAGAGAGAGAGAGAGAGAGAGAGACAGAGAGAGAGAGACACAGAGACAGACACACACACAGAGAGCAGAGGGGGAGAGAGAGAGAGAGAGAGAGAGAGAGAGAGACAGAGACAGAGAGAGCGGAGAGAGAGAGAGAAGAGAGCAGAGAGAGAGAGAAAGAGAGAGAAAGAGAGAGGAGAGAGGAGCGAGAGAGACAGAGAGAGAGAAGAGAGCAGAGAGAGAGAGAGAGACAGAGACAGAGAGAGCGGAGAGAGAGAGAAGAGAGCAGAGAGAGAGAGAAAGAGAGAGGAGAGAGGAGCGAGAGAGACAGAGAGAGAGAAAGAGAGCAGAGAGAGAGAGAGAGAGAGGGGGGGGGCAGAGAGAGAGAGCTGAGAGAGAGCAGAGAGAGAGAGAGGAGAGCAGAGAGAGAGGGAGAGAGCGCGAGAACAGAGAGAGCGAGAACAGAGAGAGAGAGCGAGGAGAGAAAGAGCGAGGAGAGAGAGAGAGGGGGCAGAGAGAGAGAGAGAGAGAGGGAGAGGGGACAGAGAGACAGAGAGGGGGCAGAGAGAGAGAGAAGGGGCAGTTAGAGAGAGAGGGGGCAGAGAGAGAGAGAGAGAGAGAGAGAGGGGGGCAGAGGAGAGAGAGGGGGGGGGGCAGAGAGAGAGAGGGGGGCAGAGAGAGAGAGAGAGGGGGGCAGAGAGAGAGAGAGCAGAGAGAGCGAGAACAGAGAGAGAGCGAGAACAGAGAGAGAGAGAGAGCAGAGAAAGAGAGAGAGAGCAGAGAGAGAGCGGAGAGAGAGAGAGAAAGAGAGAGGAGAGCGAGAGGAGAGAGAGAGAGGGGAGCGAGAGAGACAGAGAGAGAGAAGAGAGCAGAGAGAGAGAGAGAGGGGGGGGGGCAGAGAGAGAGAGAGGGCAGAGAGAGCGAGAACAGAGAGAGAGCGAGAACAGAGAGAGAGAGAGAGCAGAGAGAGAGGGAGAGCAGAGAGAGAGCGGAGAGAAAGAGAGAGAGAGAGAAAGAGAGAGAGAGAGGAGCGAGAGAGACAGAGAGAGAGAAGAGAGCAGAGAGAGAGAGAGAGCAGAGAGAGAGAGAAGGGGCAGAGAGAGAGAGGGGGCAGAGAGAGAGAGGGGGGCAGAGAGAGAGAGCGAGCAGAGAGAGAGAGCGAGCAGAGAGAGAGAGCGAGCAGAGAGAGAGCGGAGAGAGAGAGCGGAGAGAGAGAGGAGAGCAGAGAGAGAGGAGAGAGCGCGAGAACAGAGAGAGCAGAGAGAGAGCGAGCAGAGAGAGAGCGAGGAGAGAGAGAGCGAGGAGAGAGAGAGAGCGAGGGGGGCAGAGAGAGAGGGGGGGCAGAGAGAGAGAGGGGGCAGAGAGAGAGAGGGGGGCAGAGAGAGAGAGGGGGGCAGAGAGAGAGAGAGGAGAGAGAGGAAACAGAGAGAGGGAACAGAGAGAGAGAGAGAGCAGAGAGAGAGAGCGAGAGAAGAGAGAGGAGAGAGAAGAGAGAGAGCGAGAGAAGAGAGAGAGCAGAGAGAGAGAGAGAGAGCAGAGAGAGAGAGAGCAGAGAGAGAGAGAGCAGAGAGAGAGAGAGCAGAGAGAGAGAGAGAGAGAGAGAGAGAGAGAGAGGGGGAGAGAGAGAGAGAGGGGGGGAGAGAGAGAGAGAGAGAGAGGGGGGGGAGAGAGAGAGAGAGAGAGAGAGAGAGAGAGAGACAGAGAGCGCTTTTTTAAAATCTTTTTTAGCTTTTTTTATCCGGCCACTCAGGGGTTACAACAGTTTATTTTTTGGTTTGTTTAAAGTCAATCCATCTCCTTCCATGAATTTCTCACACATAACAATGACATCAGAACACACACATACTTGTAGCTATGACAGGATGTGTGTGTTACTAGCAGCCAATGACAATCCTCGCCTGGTCTATTCAAATGTGCCGCTGCGGCGGTCTCGTGTTGCAGACTCCGGGGCGTAGAGAACGCCGTGTTCTGTACAGAGCCTGCGGGCGCCGGGCCCAGAACACAGAGGCCTCTCCTTTCCGTCTGTTAGGAGGAGTTATATAACTGTTATATAAACCGTGTTACTGAGGAAACCAGATCTACCCAGAGAACACAGAGATAATGAATGGGCTGCGACGGGATCGGGACCATTCACTAATAACGGCAAGAATGACATAGAATAGGAAAGCAGGCGCGGCCTCTCCCACTTTCCTCCAGTAAAACGTATAAATGACAGTCATATCCAATAATACCGACATGAAGTTATATTAACCCCTTCAATGCCAGGGACTTTCACAACCTTCCTGCCCAGGCCAATTTTCAGCGCTGTCACACTTTGAATGACAATTGCGCGGTCATTCTACACTGTACACAAATGACATTTTTATAATTTTGTTCCTACAAATAGAGTTTTCTTTTGGTGGTATTTAATCACCCTGGGATTTTTTTTTCGAAAAATAAAACGAACAAAAGACCAAAGTCTTTTTTTTTTAATAATAAAAAAACAATTTTGTTTTTTGTTATTAAATTTTGTAAATAAGTAATTTTTCTCCTTCGTTGATGTGCGCAGATGAGGCTACTCTAATGGGCAATTTGAAAAAAAAAAACACGTTGTTCTTTGTTTCAGTTATGAAATTTTACAAATAAATAATCTTTCTTTATAAATTTAGGACAAAAATGTATTCTGCTACATTTGTTTGGTGAAAATAACCCAAATCAGTGTATAATATTTAGTCTGTAGGAAAGTTATAGAGTCCGCTCTTTGGAAAGGTATTTTAGTAAGAGGTGTAGCGAGTTTTTTGAAGTTTTAATTTTTGTCACAATTTTTTGGAAAATGAAGACATTTTTTAATCGTAAAGACATCGTAAAAGAAAAAAAAGTATTAACAAAGAAATAAAATTAAGAAAATTACCATTTTTTTTTTTACATACTGTCACCAGTGCAGTAAAGCGTCATCATATAATGTGTGGTGGTGATCAGGGACACTGACTGGTGACAGTATGTAAAAAAAAAAAAAAAAAATAGTAATTTTTTTCATTTTTTTTCTTTGTTGCTACTTTTTTTTCCTTTTACGATTTTTTTTTTCCTAAAATAGTATTACTGTACTACTCTGGGGAAGTGATCAGGATTTTTTTTAAAAAACATTATGATTGCTTATACCAATGAATCTCATTGATATAAGCAACCATTTTTACTGAATGAAACTGATTCATTCAGTGAGTATTGTGATTACATGTGATTGGCCACAGGTAATCGCATGGTACACATGGGCTGTGATTGGCCCCGTCTGTACCATGTGATCACTGTGAACAATTACAGCTAGCAACGCAATTGTACACAATGGATGGCATGAAAGGAAGTGATTGGTGATGGCTGTGATTGGTCACAGCGACCACATGGTACCGGCAACGGGACAGTAGGGTGATCTGTCATTGGCGGTGTCTCATTGACACCGCCAGTAATGGACTTCGCCCACAGCGCGGCCACGCGCGAGGCACGTTCTGGGAGGATTTCATATAACGTCCACCCGGAACAACGAAAGTCCCGCCTGGCTTGTAGCAAAATGGTTAAAAATCTAGCAAGAGTGCATCGTTGTATGTATATTTCTTTAAAGCAACTCTTGTCAATAGTTAAAAATATATATATTTTTTTTTATAAAAAAGGCTTACTTGTAAAGAGAGGGATTGACCCCGCATTCTTCCAGCTGCAGGTCTCTGCTATATTCAAGCACTGCAGTGGCTTCTGCATCAGACTCACTGCCAGGAGTGTCATGTACCTGTTAACCCGCTGTGCTCTGTGATTCCTTCCTCCGGCCCTTATGTGACTATTCTGGTATAGCCGGAGGGGAAAGTGCAGCCACGTCCAATTTGGAAGATTTCTGAGGCATTGTAGTGCTTTAGGATAGCGGAGGGAGTTGTAATTGTAACCCTTTTCTTTGCAGGGAAGCCTTTATTTTTTTATTTTTTTTTACTTTTCCTTTAACCACTTAGGGACCAGGCCTATTTTTCAAACTTAACTTTTTAGTTAAAATAATTTTTAATTTTTTTTGCTAGAAAATTTCTTAGAACCCCCAAACATTTATATATATATATATATATATTTTTTTTTTTTGACACCCTAGAGAATTAAATGGCGGTCGTTGCAATACTTTATGTCACACCGTATTTGCGCAGCGGTCTTACAAAACGCAATTTTTTGGGAAAAAATACACTTTTTTGAATAACAAAAGAAAACAGTAAAGTTAGCCCAATTGTTTTCTATATTGTGAAAGATAATGTTACCCAGAGTAAATTGATACCCACCATTGTCACGCTTCAAAATTGCGCCCGCTCGTGGAATGGAGACAAACTTTGCCACTTAAAAATCTCCATAGGGGACGTTTAAATATTTCTACAGATTACCAGTTTAGAGTTACAGAGAAGGTCTAATGCTAGAATTATTGCTCTCGCTCTAATGATCGTGGTGATACCTCAGATGTGTGGTATGCGTTCGCTTCTATGCGTGAGCATTGCCAGACAGGGCGCTTTAAATATTTTTTTTTCTTATTTATTTTACTTTTTATTTTTACACTGTCCCTTGTAAACATCCCTTGTAATAGAAAAAAAGCATGACAGGACCTCTTTAATGTGAGATCTGGGGGTCAAAAAACCTGAGAGCTCACATTTACACTTAAAATCAATAAAAATAAAAAAATGTATTTTTATTAATTGAAAAAATAAAAATAAAGTCCCTTTAAAGCCGTTGAGCGGAATTGATGTTTGATGTTGCTCCGGTCTTCCAAGGGTATAGAGTCAGGTGGGGGGCCATCATGCCCTCACTCGACTTTCTGCCCATCAGGCCACAGGACCGGATCGTTTCCGCTGCTTCCAACGGCTCTGGTTAAGCGGCGGAGATGCCGGGATTGCACCAGAAAGGGGAAGGGAGATTGGTGTATGCCATTTAAAAAGTACCAGGGTAAAAAAAAAAAATAATAATAAAAAAAAAAAAAACTATTGACACCAGTGAAGGAACTACCAGGGTAAGAAAGGTTGCACTTGCGACCGGGCCCTGGCGTTCGGCCACACCGCTGATCCCTTCCTTCCGTCTTAGGGCCTGCCCCAGAACACGCGAAAGGGTTCCGCTGTGGGCCCGTAATAAAGGGCCCCCTGGGGCCTGGAGGGAGAAGCCTTGGCCGGTGGGGGGGGGGGGGGGGGAGGTCAGATTTTTGCACTGGGACCCAGAAAGTTCCAGTTACGCCTCTGTCATAGACCAAAACACCGGGATGTGGGAGGAAGGAGGGGGGCGGGTCAGACTTCAGGAAAATAAGTATTTGCAAAGCTGAGTGTTTCTGGGTTTGTAGCTCCTGGGGCATGCTGGGAGCTCTGAGCAGATACATCTAGGTGGCTCTGTATTCTGAGAAATTATAAGCGGTCCCATGTTGGTTACCTGTGTGCGTTCGGATGTGTTTCTGGAGGTCTCCCGACGTTTTGAATGATTTGGTGCAATTTTCCTCTGTACATCTGTAAGGCTTCTCTCCTGTGTGAGTGCGAACGTGGCTTTTCAATCCGTAACCTGAGGAACAGGACAGGACGACACATGCTGAATGACGGCTCCAGCAGACAGAAGAGGATAAGACGTGAAGCCCAGACAAAACTACGGCTAAATAACAAAGATTAACCACTCACCAATGATGTCAACATTTTCATAAAACTTTATTGTTCTGGATGTGCACAGCCTGGGACCTCCCCATTCTAACACGGTACACTATAGATCTCTATAACTAAGCTCGTCTCTGGGGGGTCCCAGGTGGGGCTTCCAGTGTGTACATCCAGAACAATAAAGTTTTATGAAAATGCCAATATCATTAGTGTGTGGTCAGTCCTTGTGATTAAGCTTTCTATGAGGAGTGTGGACAAGCGCCATCCTGACACTGCCTGTTCTATGTGGACACCGGCATGCTATGCAAACTTGTGAACCGCAATCCCTTTTTGTCTTTCAGTTGCAGACAAAACTAAATTAGGCAGATGCAGGAGAGTGACAACATGCATTGAAAAACATATCATTCAGTGCTGGAAAACGAAAGTTGAAGAATAAAGAAAAAAAAGGACAGCATAAGCGGCAGTTGCAAGGAAACAAAGTGCGCAAATGTGTCCACAATACCTGTTGCAAACGCTTTTCCACAACCTCCATGTTCACACTGGTAAGGCCGGTCCCCCGTGTGCGATCGTTCATGGACCTGTCGGTAAGAACATTCAACTTAGTGCTTCATAAAACACGTCACATCTCTGCACAGCAGAAATACAGATGGGGTGCGGAGTCACATGATGTACAGAGGAGAATGCAGGGTCACAAGATGAATAGGAAGTGAGTGCACGGTCACAGGATGTACAGGAAGAGAGTGGGGGGGGGGGGTCACAGTACGTACAGGAAGGGAGTGCGGGGGTCACAGGATGTACAGGAAGGGAGTGCGGGGGTCACAGTACATACAGGAAGGGAGTGCGGGGGTCACAGGATGTACAGGAAGAGAGTGCGGGGGTCACAGTACGTACAGGAAGGGAGTGCGGGGGTCACAGTACGTACAGGAAGGGAGTGCGGGGGTCACAGTACGTACAGGAAGGGAGTGCGGGGGTCACAGTACGTACAGGAAGGGAGTGCGGGGGTCACAGTACGTACAGGAAGGGAGTGCGGGGGTCACAGTATGTACAGGAAGGGAGTGCGGGGGTCACAGGATGTACAGGAAGGGAGCACAGGGGTCACAGTACATACAGGAAGGGAGTGTGGTGGTCACAGGATGTTCAGGAAGAGAGTGCAGGGGTCACAGGATGTACAGGAAGAGAGTGCGGGGTCACGTATGTACAGGAAGAGAGTGCGGGGTCACAGGATGTACAGGAAGGGAGTGCGGGGTCACAGGATGTTCAGGAAGAGAGTGCGGGGGTCACAGGATGTACAGGAGGAGAGTGCGGGGTCACAGGATGTACAGGAAGGGAGTGCGGGGTCACAGGATGTACACGAAGGGAGTGCGGGGTCACAGGATGTTCAGGAGGAGAGTGCGGGGGTCACAGGATGTACAGGAAGAGAGTGCAGGGGTCACAGGATGTACAGGAAGGGAGTGCGGGGGTCACAGGATGTTCAGGAAGAGAGTGCAGGGGTCACAGGATGTACAGGAAGGGAGTGCAGGGGTCACAGGATATACAGGAAGAGAGTGCGGGGTCACAGGATGTACAGGAGGAGAGTGCGGGGTCACAGGATGTACAGGAAGAGAGTGCAGGGGTCACAGGATGTACAGGAAGAGAGTGCGGGGGTCACAGTATGTACAGGAAGAGAGTGCAGGGGTTACAGGATGTACAGGAAGAGAGTGCGGGGGTCACAGGATGTACAGGAAGAGAGTGTGGGGTCACAGGATGTACAGGAAGAGAGTGCGGGGGTCACAGTATGTACAGGAAGGGAGTGCAGGAGTTACAGGATGTACAGGAAGGGAGTGCAGGGGTTACAGAATGTACAGGAAGAGAGTGCAGGGGTTACAGAATGTACAGGAAGAGAATGCAGGGGTCACAGGATGTACAGGAGAGTGCGGGGGTCACAGGATGTACAGGAAGAGAGTGCGGGGGTCACAGGATGTACAGGAAGAGAGTGCGGGGGTCACAGGATGTACAGGAAGAGAGTGCAGGGGTCACAGGATGTACAGGAAGAGAGTGCAGGGGTCACAGGATGTACAGGAAGAGAGTGCAGGGGTCACAGGATGTACAGGAAGAGAGTGCAGGGGTCACAGGATGTACAGGAAGAGAGTGCAGGGTCACAGGATGTACAGGAAGAGAGTGCAGGGGTCACAGGATGTACAGGAAGAGAGTGCAGGGTCACAGGATGTACAGGAAGAGAGTGCAGGGTCACAGGATGTACAGGAAGAGAGTGCAGGGTCACAGGATGTACAGGAAGAGAGTGCAGGGGTCACAGGATGTACAGGAAGAGAGTGCAGGGTCACAGGATGTACAGGAAGAGAGTGCAGGGGTCACAGGATGTACAGGAAGAGAGTGCAGGGTCACAGGATGTACAGGAAGAGAGTGCAGGGGTCACAGGATGTACAGGAAGAGAGTGCAGGGTCACAGGATGTACAGGAAGAGAGTGCAGGGATCACAGGATGTACAGGAAGGGAGTGCAGGGTCACAGGATGTACAGGAAGAGAGTGCAGGGTCACAGGATGTACAGGAAGAGAGTGCAGGGTCACAGGATGTACAGGAAGAGAGTGCAGGGGTCACAGGATGTACAGGAAGAGAGTGCAGGGTCACAGGATGTACAGGAAGAGAGTGCAGGGGTCACAGGATGTACAGGAAGAGAGTGCAGGGTCACAGGATGTACAGGAAGAGAGTGCAGGGATCACAGGATGTACAGGAAGAGAGTGCAGGGTCACAGGATGTACAGGAAGAGAGTGCAGGGTCACAGGATGTACAGGAAGAGAGTGCAGGGTCACAGGATGTACAGGAAGAGAGTGCGGGGGTCACAGGATGTACAGAAGGAGAATGCTGAGTCACAAGGTATGGCAACATGTGCCACTGAGTCTCAGTGATTGTAAGAATCCAATGAATGAAAGGGGCAGGTCAGGGACAGTGAGGCTGGAGAGGAAAGTGCTGGATAATGGTGGACTTCTCCAGTCAGGAAATGACTTCCTGCAGCTTCTAATGCACAGTGTGAGGAGCTCACAGTGTGCAATGAAATCAAAGTAAGACATTTCTGCACAGGTGATGCGTTTGTATAACTGTAGGGAAGGGAAGGCCAAAGTTTTATTACCACAACCTAAATAAAAAGAGTATAAGAAGTAGTGGTAACAAGTTTCATATTTCATTATGGGTCTTGGGAAACCACAGAGAGCTTTGGTATGACGATATTGAGTTCTTACTTTGAGAGTGTATAGCTGCCCCCTTGTGGCAGAACTGGGGTAATGCACTTTTAAAATGCCGTTATTAAATGTGTTTGCACTCCTGTTGCAGCATTTTGGGATGTAGGTACATATGTGCGGCTTTTTTTTCTTTTTCCCATCATTCCCATGATTCAGTTGTATTAAAATGTAAAAATGCATAACTATTGCATTTCTATCCATTTCAGGGGATATAAAATTACCCTTTTTGCAAATTTAAACTTCAGCATATACAATTTTAGTTCAGCATTGCTTATCTGACTAGTGTCCCGTGCACGGTCTGTGCTGGTGGAAACTACAGGTAACCACAAAGGTGTGCGCAGGCACTTAGGTGAGCGCTGTAAGTGATTGGAGCACCGCGAAGACCACAATGAACTGCTCCTATATAACTGACCAAATTCCACCATGAAGTTTATTCATTAAAATCTTGGACCCGAACAGGTCGAGTATCGGGGGGTTACCTTAAGATGATGTGCGGTTGTGTATAGTTTGCCACAACCATCGAAGTCGCAGCGAAAGGCCTTCTCGTTTGTCTGCGGGGGTTTTGGCGTTACTCGAGGCTGGTGACCTTGTAATACAATCTGCCGGATAGAAAACAAGAATGAAGGTCTGAAGGTGACAACTTCTCAGGATCTTTCTTCTAATTAGGTTCTATCCCCCCCCCCCCCCCCAGACCTTTCACCATTTCTGTTACCCCTCCCTGGACTCGTTCTAACTTATCAATATCTTTTTCTAACTGAGATCTTCAGAACTGGTTTCACTAAAGATCTATATAGAGGAATCAGGACCCCCCCCCCCCCCTGGTGATCCCTCTAGTGATATAAAGATCTATATAGAGGAACCAGGACCTCCTTCCTCCTCCTGGTGACCCCTCTAGTGATATAAAGATCTATATAGAGGGATCAGGACCTCCTTCCTCCTGCTGGTGGTCCCTCTAGTGATATAAAGATCTATATAGAGGAATCAGGACCTCCTTCCTCCTGCTGGTGACCCCTCTAGTGATATAAAGATCTATATAGAGGAATCAGGACCTCCTTCCTCCTGATGGTGACCCCTCTAGTGATATAAAGATCTATATAGAGGAGTCAGGACCTCCTTCCTCCTGCTGGTGATCCCTCTAGTGATATAAAGATCTATATAGAGGAATCAGGACCTCCTTCCTCCAGCTGGTGATCCCTCTAGTGATATAAAGATCTATATAGAGGAATCAGGACCTCCTTCCTCCTGCTGGAGACCCCTCTAGTGATATAAAGATCTATATAGAGGAATCAGGACCCCCCCCCCCCCCCCCCTGGTGATCCCTCTAGTGATATAAAGATCTATATAGAGGATACAGGACCTCCTTCCTCCTCCTGGTGACCCCTCTAGTGATATAAAGATCTATATAGAGGAATCAGGACCTCCTTCCTCCAGCTGGTGACCCCTCTAGTGATATAAAGATCTATATAGAGGAATCAGGACCTCCTTCCTCCAGCTGGTGACCCCTCTAGTGATATAAAGATCTATATAGAGGATACAGGACCTCCTTCCTCCTGCTGGTGATCCCTCTAGTGATAAATAATGATCTATATAGGGGTATAAGGACAAATGTAACTGAACACACTCCGGAGTTTCCCACAAATGATTATCACAAACCTGCATTTTCTTCTCTGTCTCAGTCTCGGTGATTAAGGTGTTGCTCCCCACATTCTCTGCACCTTCAATCGACACCTGCAACAAATCCGACATTCTGCAACACTGTCCCGAGGGAGTACGATCCACATTTGGCAAACTTTTTTTAAAAAAAATCAAGCTTTACCTTGGCGGCATACTGTTCCAAAGCAGTAATTGTGTCCGGGTCGATGGTGGCTTCTCCCGTGTGTAGTCCGGCCACCGTGCCGTCTGCCTGAATAGCCAGGATGGTGTCGGGCTGCGGGACCTGCACCGTGTGGTGGATGTACGCCGTTGTGCCATCTTCGAGCTGCACGGCCTGTACAGAGCTCTGGTCATAGGAGTCTGCCAGAACGAAACACAGAGACCACCATGTTTCTCTACAGGAAGGAGTTCCAGCAAATCTTTCAACATTACGTATGAAGCAAAATGACAGATGTACTTCTAAAAATGGGGCTTCGTTATGAATATCAGGATGAACAGCGAACCTTTTATTTCAAAAGGTCTATCGACAACTTTGTCTAGAAGGACAGAAGATGGATCAGAATGCCAGAGGACTGGAATAAGTCCAGGATAATTTTTTCTTTCTTTCGCTGCACAGTGTGCTCCGAGCACAGAGACCGGGGTCTCACCAAGAGCCCTCGGGTCTCCTACTAACGTTCAGGACCCAGAACTCCCAATTCCGGGTCATCCGATCGCTGTGGTAGCCTCTGATTGGCTACCACAGTGATCAGTCACTGAAAAGCCCATCCCTGTGTTTCTCTCTCTGTCTTTGTGAATGGAGAGGAAAGATACTTTGTATCTTTCTCTTTTCTGAGAGAGAGAGAGCTTGAGAGGAGAGAGAGAGAGAGAGAGAGAGAGAGAGAGAGAGAGAGAGAGAGAGAGAGAGAGAGAGAGAGAGAGAGAGAGAGAGAGAGAGAGAGAGAGAGAGAGAGAGAGAGAGAGAGAGAGAGAGAGAGAGAGAGAGAAGTGTGTTAAAATAAATAAAATGAAAAAATACCTAGATCACGGATCGAGGTTAGGTTAGTGTTTGGGTCAAAGGTCAAGATCAGTATATTTTGGGCAGGATTTTTTTTTTCCAGTATCGGTGTGTTTTAGGTAGGATAAAACAAAGGGCAGAAAGCAAAATGTGCACCATTGTTTAGGGCTGTGGAAATTAAAGATTAATTCCTCGATTAATTTTTTTGATCGATACTCACCTCTTCGCCGGCTTCCGGGTCTTCAGGGAGTTCTGTCGGAGATCCGGTGACGTCACGGACATCAACGTCACCGTACTCCTCCCCCCTTTCCCAAGTGCCTCCCACTGCTAACGAAGGGAAGGGGGGGGGGGGGAGTCCGGGGACGTCATAGTCCTGATTGAACAGAACACGTACGGGGGAGGAGCTACGCACGATGTCAACCGCTGCTGCCCTACGGAACTAACACGATTGTCGGCCTTACATGCTGTGTTTTTATCATCTTTATGTGAGTAGTTTGTGTTTGAACACAAAAATTAAATCTTATACTTAAGCGGTGAGCACTTAGATCTTTTCTTTCTACCCATGACCTGGCGTCTTTGCTGAGATCTAAGGAGACGCGAGAGAAGTTTATGGTCCGTGTTCACCCTTTTGATACCCGCTTGCATGACCACCTTTTTGCACAGGGGTCCATGCCATAAGGTGAGAGTGATTAGTTAGACCGGAGGTGGAGGGATTGTCACGCTGTGGAAAAAAAAATTACTTACGTCAGTGCTACAGTTTGAATTTAAAACGTATTTGTGTGAACTGTGAAGTTAAGTCATGGATTGTGGAAACTAACTAGTGTCGGGTGATTGTATATAGTATTGTACTGTATATAGTGTATATCACATTTACCACTAATGCAGAGTTGCAATGCAAGGAGATCAGCTAAAAGTACTTGGATCTGTATGTGCGTTATAATGAATCGAAATTAGTCGTTTAATCGATTTAAAAAAAACTATTAATCGAACACGAAAATTTTAATCAGTAACAGCCCTACTATTGTTACTTTGCTGTACTCCGGGTACAAACAACAACTAACATACACATATGTGGTATCGCTGCGATTGTCAGGAGCAGGAAAATTTATTTTGGGTTGTTCTTTGTTGGTAGGTTATGGTAGTAACAAGAAATATATCTAAATTAAAAATAATAAAAATAATAATAATAATTATATATATATAATTTTTTTTTTTTACTAATTTTGGGCCAGATTTTTTCTTTGATAATGAAAAAAAAAAAAAAAATCAGGAGGTCGGCCCAATTTGTCCTGAAGACAAAAACGCTGTATATTCCATCAGGATGCACAAAGTAGTTGTGATAATATGTACAGTTTTAATAACACATGTCAAAGTTGCAAAATTGTGCTTAGGCATTAAAGTGGAGCTCCGCCCACCCCCTGTAAAAATTAAAAGCCAGCAGCTACACATACTGCAGCTGCTGACTTTTAATAAATCGGACACCTACCTGTCCTAGAGTCCAGCGATGTCAGCACCGCAGTTGATGTTTCCATCAGCCGCCATTGCGGGTAAGGGAACCCGGCAGTGTAGCATTACGGCTTCACGCCAGGTCCCTACTGCGCATGCGAGGCACCGCTGCGCTCTCCTACTGGCCCGGCGGCGGAAGAAGCCAAGCTGTGACATAATGCGCCGCAGCCCGGACTCCCAGAAGTGGGGACAGGATGCCTGTTAAGGAGAGGTATCCCCCCCCCCCCCCCGAAAAATGCTAAATGTGGCACCCGAGGGGGGGGGGGGGGAGACAAATAAGCGGAAGTTCCACTTTTGGGTGGAACTCCGCTTTAAGATTCGTTTTATCCTTAGGCGTGAAGGGTTTGGCAGCACAACAGGCTTTAAAGTATTAAAGCATTTAACTACTTTCCACTCAATTCTGACATTTTCCTCCTAACTGTAAAAATCCTAATTTATTTGCTAGAAAAAGTACTCAGAATCCCTAAACATTATGTATTTTTTATTTAGCAGAGACCCTAGCGAATAAAATGGCGATCGTTGCAGTTTGTTATGTCACACAATATTTGCGCAGCAATTTGTTTTGGGAAAAAATACACTTTAATGAATAAAAAAACCCCAAAAAACACAATATTTACCCCAATTTTTTTGTATAATGTGATAAATTTATGTTACGCCATGTAAATAGATACCCAACATGTCACGTTTTTAAATTGCGCACTTGTGGAATTGCACCAAACTTCGGTAGTTAAAAATCTCCATAGGCTACACTTTAATATTTTTTACAGGTTACCAGTTTAGAGTTACAAAGGAGGTCTGGTGCTAGAATTATTGCTCTCACTCTAACATTTGATACCCCACGTGTGTGGTTTGAATGCCGTTTACATATGCAACCTATGTATACGTTTGCTTCTGCTTGAGGAGATGGGGGCGCTTTAAAAAAAAAAAATATTTTTACACCGTCCCTTTAATTTCTTTTTTTTTTTGGATCACTTTTATTCCTATTACAAGAAATGTAAACATCCCTTGTAACAGGAATAAGGCATGACAGGTCCTCTTTATGGAGACATCTGGGGTCAGGTATCTCCTGTATCCTGGAAAGTATGAGATAAAAAAGCAAATATCAATCTCTGCTTTCCAGAAAGCTGGCAGTGTTTACATCTGCCAGAGCCCGAAGTGATGTCATTATATCGCTTTCAGCCTCCCAGGGCCATAGAGCTGGCCGTGGACCATCCGGTCCATGGTCAGCTCTATGGTAATTCGTCAGGCTCCTGATCACATGGGAGAGAATGCTGCCTGTGAAAGCAATCCAGCAGGTGAATAGCCGCTAGGATGTCTTTTATGTTAAAGGTAATCGCTGGCTGAAAAAAAAAAAAAGAAGATATCTGAATGATGCCTGTAGCTGCACCCAGCATCCAGATATCACCACTTCAACCTAAGGATGTCATATGATGTCCTATGAGCTGGAAGTGGTTAAAGAAAATGAAATGGTGAACTACCATCCTACACCCACGGAGGTAAGTACATCTGGGACCTGGGGAGGGTATAGGGCAGGGGT
Source organism: Lithobates septentrionalis (assembly GCA_037952835.1). Lineage (NCBI taxonomy): Eukaryota > Metazoa > Chordata > Amphibia > Anura > Ranidae > Lithobates > Lithobates septentrionalis. Next base: position 19,052 of record JBBDGP010004819.1, on the reverse strand, counting down.
CTCAAACTGGCGGCTACAAGTCCCATCATTTCTCTGCCAGTGGCAGTCAGCCTTGCAATGCCTCATGGGTCTTGTAGTTCCGCAACAGCTGGAGGGTCGCCTTGGTGTAGGGTGTTCATTCACTTTTTCTGCATAACTGAGCAAGCCTGTTAGCTGTACTACACCTAAGTCTAGGTCAGCCACATATCTGTGACACGCCGCAGGGTGTTGTATCAGTTTTGCTCTTAGAAGTGCTCTTCGTTTTGCAGATCGATAAGCTGTATTGGAGAACTGGAATTAGCTGCTGTGTTCGATGTAAGAATCACTACTTTCCAAATTAACTGACATTACTATCTGGACAGGTTATCAATCGCACCCAGAGACTGGATGGGCGGTTGTTTTATCTTTCGGACTAACTGCTGCCAACTGCACCAAGCGCCCTACAGTGGTGCTGACAGCGGACCACCATTCTGCCCAGCCTGTAGTGTAATGAAATCCGGGTACCTTTGGTAGAGTGATGGATGTAAGCAGTGGTCCCGTCTTCCAGCTGCACAGCCTGCCCATCCTCCAGATGAAGACCGTCTACGGGGGAAAATGTAGAACAATATCAGGAACTAAACTCAGTCTTCATCATTAGCAAGGAAGCGAGTTCCAATCATTCCTCCCACACACAAGGGCATCATGTATACCGCAACATGCCCACAGGTGTGAAGGGGCCCCAAGTCAGAAGTGGAGGGCTGCAATGTTTTTGCCTTCCTCTGCATCAACTGTGTGTATAGGATTGTATCTATGGAGGTGTTCTTTTTTCTTCTGTTAGTTGAACTGGATGGACTTGTGTCTTTTTTTTCCAACCAGATTAACCGTGTAACTAGTTTTAACACAGGTTAGTCAGTATAGATGTTAGGAGGGGGGGGGGGGGGATTTTTAAGACTAGTTAGGTTTAGACTGGAATCCCAAAACCAGGAGTCTGCATTCACTATATCTGGTCTCCCCAGGAGCCTGCATTCACTATATCTGGTCTCCCCAGGACCCTGCATTCACTATATCTGATCTCCCCAGGACTCTGAATTCACTATATCTGCTCTCCCCAGGACCCTGCATTCACTATATCTGATCTCCCCAGGACCATGCATTCACTATATCTGATCTCCCCAGGAGCCTGCATTCACTATATCTGATCTCCTCAGGAGCCTGCATTCACTATATCTGGTCTCCCCAGGAGCCTGCATTCACTATATCTGGTCTCCCCAGGAGCCTGCATTCACTATATCTGGTCTCCCCAGGAGCCTGCAGTCACTATATCTGGTCTCCCCAGGACTCTGCATTCCCTATATCTGGTCTCCCCAGGACTCTGCATTCCCTATATCTGGTCTCCCCAGGACTCTGCATTCCCTATATCTGGTCTCCCCAGGACTCTGCATTCCCTATATCTGGTCTCCCCAGGACTCTGCATTCCCTATATCTGGTCTCCCCAGGACTCTGCATTCCCTATATCTGGTCTCCCCAGGACTCTGCATTCCCTATATCTGGTCTCCCCAGGACTCTGCATTCCCTATATCTGGTCTCCCAGGACTCTGCATTCCCTATATCTGGTCTCCCCAGGACTCTGCATTCCCTATATCTGGTCTCCCCAGGACTCTGCATTCCCTATATCTGGTCTCCCCAGGACTCTGCATTCCCTATATCTGGTCTCCCCAGGACTCTGCATTCCCTATATCTGGTCTCCCCAGGACTCTGCATTCCCTATATCTGGTCTCCCCAGGACTCTGCATTCCCTATATCTGGTCTCCCCAGGACTCTGCATTCCCTATATCTGGTCTCCCCAGGACTCTGCATTCCCTATATCTGGTCTCCCCAGGACTCTGCATTCCCTATATCTGGTCTCCCCAGGACTCTGCATTCCCTATATCTGGTCTCCCCAGGACTCTGCATTCCCTATATCTGGTCTCCCCAGGACTCTGCATTCCCTATATCTGGTCTCCCCAGGACTCTGCATTCCCTATATCTGGTCTCCCCAGGACTCTGCATTCCCTATATCTGGTCTCCCCAGGACTCTGCATTCCCTATATCTGGTCTCCCCAGGACTCTGCATTCCCTATATCTGGTCTCCCCAGGACTCTGCATTCCCTATATCTGGTCTCCCCAGGACTCTGCATTCCCTATATCTGGTCTCCCCAGGACTCTGCATTCCCTATATCTGGTCTCCCCAGGACTCTGCATTCCCTATATCTGGTCTCCCCAGGACTCTGCATTCCTATATCTGGTCTCCCCAGGACTCTGCATTCCCTATATCTGGTCTCCCCAGGACTCTGCATTCCCTATATCTGGTCTCCCCAGGACTCTGCATTCCCTATATCTGGTCTCCCCAGGACTCTGCATTCCCTATATCTGGTCTCCCCAGGACTCTGCATTCCCTATATCTGGTCTCCCCAGGACTCTGCATTCCCTATATCTGGTCTCCCCAGGACTCTGCATTCCCTATATCTGGTCTCCCCAGGACTCTGCATTCCCTATATCTGGTCTCCCCAGGACTCTGCATTCCCTATATCTGGTCTCCCCAGGACTCTGCATTCCCTATATCTGGTCTCCCCAGGACTCTGCATTCCCTATATCTGGTCTCCCCAGGACTCTGCATTCCCTATATCTGGTCTCCCCAGGACTCTGCATTCCCTATATCTATCTGGTCTCCCCAGGACTCTGCATTCCCTATATCTGGTCTCCCCAGGAGCCTGCATCACTATATCTGGTCTCCCCAGGACTCTCCACTATATCTGATCTCCCCAGGACTCTGCATTCACTATATCTGGTCTCCCCAGGACCTGCATTCACTATATCTGTCTCCCCAGGACCTCCACTATATCTGATCTCCCAGGACTCTCCATTCACTATATCTGATCTCCCCAGGACTCTCCATTCACTATATCTGATCTCCCAGGACTCTCCACTCACTATATCTGATCTCCCCAGGACTCTGCATTCACTATATCTGGTCTCCCCAGGACTCTGCATTCACTATATCTGGTCTCCCCAGGACTCTGCATCCACTATATCTGCTCTCCCCAGGACTCTGCAGTCACTATATCTGCTCTCCCCAGGACTCTGCAGTCACTATATCTGCTCTCCCCAGGACTCTGCAGTCACTATATCTGCTCTCCCATAGTGCACAGAACATGGAAATGCATTAGTTTTAGTAAATATAAACTGTTAAAATACTTTTTCTCATCAGCAGTATAGCAGTCTTGTGACTTCTATCAGTGTCTGGTTAAAGCTTGTAGGAGGAGTTTTAATTCTCTCCTGATTGTTCTTATGAGGATGCAGGACCCCTAGGACCCCTGACCCAGTGCTGTTTGGCCCTGTGCCGATTACATGCACCCTCCCCAGAAAAAAACAAAAAAAACTCTCTAGCAATACACACCAAACTGAGCATGTGCAGCTTGTTCCCTACCCTCTGTTCTATTGTGAGATGGATTGGGGACTGTGGAAGAAGGGGAGGATCAGAGACGACAAGAGCAAACAGCTTCTTTTTTTTTTTTTTACACAATGCGGAGGATTAACCCCTTGGGTTCCACAGTGAGTATAACAAGCATGCTTTACTACATATACAGACTGATTTTACTGTTGTGGTTTTAACCACAAATAAACAGAATCAATATCTCCAAAAAAAAAGATAAAGATTTTTATACACAAGTTGTCGCGCGGTGACACTTACCACTTTTGGGGACGTGGTGGACATAGGCGGCAGAGCCGTCCTCCAGCTGGATGACCTGTCCTTCCATTAATTTCCCATCTACAGACAGGACACAGAAGAGCTGCAGTTACTACAATGTACATCACAGATACTGAAAATACCATTTAAGTTTTTGGTTGGAACATGACAAAATGTGGAAAATTTCAAGGGGTATGAATACTTTTTCAAGGCACTGTATGGGCACATTAGCCGACATGCAGCTACGCTAAGAGGTGAAAAAAAAAAAAAAAAAAAAAAAAAAAAGAAGAAGAAGAACAACCCCCCCCCCCCAAAAAAAACAACAAACAAATGCCCATAAGGCCCCTTTCACACTGGGGCGGTTTTCAGGCGTTATTGCGCTAAAAATACCGCCTGCAAACCGCCCCTAAACAGCCTCCGCTGTTTGTTCAGTGTGAAAGCCCGAGGGCTTTCACACTGAAGCGGTGCACTGGCAGGAGAAGAAAAAATCTCCTGCAAGCCGCATCTTTGGAGTGGGGAAGGAGCGGTGTATTCACCGCTCCTTCACCGCTCCTGCCCATTGAAATCAATGGGACAGCGCGGCTATACCGCGGCAATACCGCGGCTATAGCCGCGCTGTACGAGTGGTTTTAACTCTTTTTCGGCCGCCAGCGGGGGGTTAAAACCGCACCGCTAGTGGCCGAATACCGTGGTAAAACAGCGCTGTTTTACCGCCGACGCCCCCTACCGCCCCTGTGTGAAAGGGGCCTAAAAGTGTCGATTTTTGCATCCGTATGCATGAGACCTTACCTGGAGATACACTACGACTGACACAAGACCAATGAATAAAAATACATCAGTAACATAATACAACAAAAAGATAAAAAAGCTGGAAAGAGGTGAAGCTTTGAGGCCAGGTTCACATATATGTTGGGGGCAGGGATGCGTGTAAATTGCATGTATTCCCACAGCCACAGACAAAACATGGTGCGGTTTAACAAAACGTGGAGGGGTGCCGCAAAATGCTTTTCCCTCCATGCGATTTCCCTGTGGCTGCAATCTGAAAAAGGTTCAGGGATCTTTATTCTGCATTAATCGCAGGTACAGCAGACCATTCAAAACTGATGAGCCGCCGCGCCCCGTGTAGATGCGGCATGCAGAGACAGCACACGTGGTGAGCGAACGCAAGGGGGGCGAGCGAACGTAGGGGGGCGAGCGAACGTAGGGGGGGGGGGGGAGCGAACACAGGGGGAGCGAGCGAAGGTAGGGGGAGTGAGCGAACGTAGGGGGAGTGAGCGAACGTAGGGGGAGCGAGCGAAGGTAGGGGGAGAGAGCGAAGGTAGGGGGAGTGAGCGAACGTAGGGGGAGTGAGCGAACGTAGGGGGAGCGAGCGAACGCAAGGGGGAGCGAGCGAACGCAAGGGGGAGCGAGTGAACGCAAGGGGGGCGAGCGAACGTAGGGGGAGCGAGCGAACGCAGGGGGAGCGAGCGAACGTAGGGGGAGCGAGCGAACGCAGGGGGAGCGTGCGAGCATAGGGGGGGCGAGCGAACGTAGGGGGGGCGAGCGAACGTAGGGGGAGCGAGCGAACGTAGGGGGGGCGAGCGAACGCAGGGGGAGCGAGCAAATGTAGGGGGAGTGGGCGAACGTAGGGTGGGCGAACGTAGGGGGAGCGAGCGAACGCAGGGGGAGAGAGCGATGTAGGAGATGGAGTTGTACCTTTTGCGTTATGCTGTATGTACGCCGTGGAGCCGTCCGCTAATGTGACCGCTTGTAGACTGACCCCTTCCATCGTCTCCATACTCTCTCCATCTATAGAATAGGAAATGACATCATCAATATAACAACTTCAATCAACACTTTATATCATATTCTCCAAAGCTGAAGTTTTATCTACTTATATTTTACCCTCCCGATTCCTCCCCCCTCATCAACATACTACAGACCAGCGGAATCCAAACTGTGGCCCTTTGATTGTTTTCATCTGACCCTTGGGGCGTTATTCCGCCCACTGACACCAATAATGGGGCATTATTTCCCAACCCCCACTGACACAAACTATGGCACACTATTCCTCCCCGATGTCAGCAACAGTGGGGCACTATTCCTCCCACTGAAACCAATGATGGGGCACTATTCCTCCCACTGATACCAATAATGGGGCATTATTTCCCAACCCCCACTGACACAAACTATGGCACACTATTCCTCCCCGATGTCAGCAACAGTGGGGCACTATTCCTCCCACTGAAACCAATGATGGGGCACTATTCCTCCCACTGACACAAATGATGGGGCACTATTCCTCTCACTGACACCAATGATGGGACACTATTCCTCCCACTGACACCAATGATGGGACACTATTCCTCTCACTGATACCAATGATGGGGCACTATTCCTCTCACTGATACCAATGATGGGGCACTATTCCTCCCACTGACACCAATGATGAGGCACTATTCCTCCCACTGACACCAATGATGGGACACTATTCCTCCCACTGACACCAATGATGGGACACTATTCCTCCCACTGACACCAATGATGGGCCACTAATTGACAAGATTGAAGAAATGCCAGGTTTTCAGGCATTCCTCATCTCTGTAATGTATTTCTGGGGACACAGATGAAGGAAGACGTGGTCACTGTACCTGTCACGGCCTCGGTGAGACACAGGGTGACATGCTGGCCCTCCCCGCCCCCTCCGGTGAACTCCGCCATTCCTTGCGAGTCGCGGTTTATCTGTGCCAGCAACATGTTTATTACCTGGAAGACAGAAAAGTCCGGGTTATTTCATGAAGTATTGGCATAACAAACTCTAATATCATTGTGTTCATTATCACAAATTGTACATAATAAACTCCTCCCATTTTTTTTGTGATTGGACAGAGTGGGAAATGGTTAGAACCCGTAAGATTTTTATCGTGGTTGATTTACTCCCACTTCCTGTTCCGGGGGCAATTATGTTCAGGGGACAGGAAGTGAGCGGAGGTCTCCCCAGCGGGGACAGAGACAGGACCACATTGGTTCGCTGCAGCGGTTTCACCAGCCTAAGGCCTTTGCTCACAAAGGAGTACGAGTATATATTCCTTGTTAGCAATAAAATAGTAATAACAACATATGAATAAATACATGTAAAATAAATGAATAATACACTAATAAATAATAATTAACCTCTAACCTTAAAAAATATTAAATACGTTATTTTTCTTATAATTAATGATAATAATAATAATAACAACAAGAAGAATAATAAAATAACAATAAACACCCAGACTCAAACAAAAAAATACGTTATTAATAATAAGGATAATAAATTATTTTGGGTTAGGATATTTAGTTATTTATTATTATTATTTTTATTTTTTTTTAAGGGGTAAGGGTTAAAGTTAAGGATTAATTATTTATTTATTGTTCCTTAGTATTAATTTATCGTATTTATTTTATTTATGATTTTTATTCATTTGTTTATTTATTATTCGTATAATAAAAAATTAAACTGAAATTAAAAAATAAATAAAACAATAATAAATAACCCTAACCCCAACTCCTGATCCTAACCCGAACTCGAAACCCTTACCCTAACGAAAAAACATTATAATAAATGAATAATAAATAAAAGAAGAAATAAAAGCTAATGGAAAAGCTAAAAAAAGCTGAAATACCTAGCAACAAATGATGCAAATGATAATAGTTTTTTTCTATTGGCTAATAAAAAAAAACCACCAAAGCCCAAAAACGTTGCATAAAAACGCAACAAAATCTTGCATTAAAAATGCACGCAAAAGCGCAGGAAAAAGCGCTCAAAGACGCTACGCTCAGGTGTGAATGCAACCTTACGGTGATGCACAGGTGTTCCTGCACCTCCCATGCAGCTAGTCGCATCGCTGTCCATTGGAACGCAGCGGCTGCACGGACACAGCTGCTCCTCCCAATGTGACAACCAATGCGTGTGCATGGCCCCCGAATGCACCCAGGGTGGATCTCAGCCCTGCACCTTCACCCGCATGGATGTCAAGTTGGGAGCAGCAGCTGTGTCCATGCGGCTGTTGCGCCCCAATTGACAGCAGTGGGACTACCTACACGCCAAAACCTGTGCACCGCCATGGGGGGGGAGCGCGCGTTTACCTGGTGCGCTTATGTATGCCCCATGTGAACGAGGCCCAATTCTAATATCTTGTAAGCAATGATTCCCTTGCAAGCAATATCTCTGGCACCCGCTTCTCTGAATGGGTGCTCAACCTGCGGCCCTCCAACTGCTGCGAAACCCATCATCCCTCCGCCTGTAGGTGTCATGTTTGTAACAGTCAGCCTTGCAATGCCTCATGGGACTTGTAGTTCAACAAACAGCTGGGGGGGGGGGGGGGGGCACAGGTTGAGCACCCACTTGACCTCCGGAAGATTTACCCCACTTCATGACCGGGACATTATTTGCTATAAAACAAAAAAACTAAAAAAAGAGCATCAATTTAAAAAAACAAAACAAAAAGCACAACAAACTATATTTTTTACTTTCTGCTATAAAACATATCCAATAAGAATAAAAAAAAAAGAAATTGAATTTCTTCATCAATTTAGGCCCATATGCATTCTGCTACATATTTTTCGTAAAAAAAAAAATACCAATAAGCGTGTGTCGATTGGTTTACGTGAAAGTTAGTGCCGGTTCACACAGGGGCAACTTGTCAGGGGACCTAGCCGCCTGACAAGGCGCCTCCCGTTCTGTACAACGGAACCGTTCTAATAGGAGCGACGCAAGTCGCTCCGACTTAGAAAAAGGTTCCTGTACTACTTTGGGGGCGACTTGCATAGACTTCTATACAGAAGTCGTTTTGCAAGTCGCCGTGGAAGTCTTGTGCAGGTCGTCTCGGTGAGGCGACCTGCAAGTCGTGCCGCACCTGTGTGAACCGGGGCTTATAGTATCTACAAATTATGGGATATATACTGGAATTTTTTCCTAACAACGGGATTGAAAAGGAAGTCAATCTTGCCGCTTTTATTGGCGAGATTGACACCTTGCGAGCCCTGTCACGGGGCATACCAGGCCCCAGGCCCTTAGGTCTGGTATGGATTTTAAGGGGAACCCCCTACGCCGAAAAAACAGCGTGGGGGTCCCCCCAAAATCCATACCAGACCCTTATCCGAGCAGGCAGCCCGGCCGGTCAGGAAAGGGGGTAGGGACGAGCGAGCGCCCCCCCCCCTCCTGAACCGTACCAGGCCGCATGCCCTCAACATGGGGGGGTGCTTTGGGGGAGGGGGGCGCCCTGCGGCCCCCCTCCTCCAAAGCACCTTGTCCCCAGGTGGATGAGGACAAGGGCCTCTTCCTGACAACCCTGGCCATTGGTTGTTGGGGTTTGCAGGCGGGGGGCTTATCGGAATCTGGGAGTCCCCTTTAATAAGGGGGCACCCAGATCCCAGCCCCCCACCCCATGTGAATGAGTATGGGGTACATCGTAACCCTACCCATTCACCTAGGGAAAAAAAGTGTCAATAAAAAAAAAAACACACTAGACAGGTTTTTAAAGTAATTTATTAGACAGCTCCGGGGGTCTTCTTCCGACTTCGGGGGTCTCTCCGGCCTCTTCTCCCGGCGTCCGGTTCTTCTCCGCTCTCTTCTCCCGGTGTTCGACCTCTTCTCCCGGTGTTCAACCTCTTCTGCCAGCTCCTCCGCTATCTTCTGCCGCTCTTTTGCTAGCAGTGGCCCGGACTTCTGCGTCGCCTTCTTCCCTCTTCTCATCTTCCGATGTTGACACAACGCTCTCTCCCGCTGTAATGCTCTCTGAGCGCTCCACACTGACCTATATAGGCGGTGACCCCGCCCCCTTAAGACGTCACAGTCCCTGGGCATGCTGGGACTGTGACATTATAAGGGGGCGGGGTCACCGCCTATATAAGTCAGTGCGGAGCGCTCAGAGAGCATTACAGCCGGAGAGAGCGTCGTATCAACATCGGAAGATGAGAAGAGGGAAGAAGGCGACGCAGAAGTCCGGGCCACTGCTAGCAAAAGAGCGGCAGAAGATAGCGGAGGAGCCGGCAGAACAACCGGACACCGGGGGAAGAGGTCGAACACCGGGAGTAGAGGCCGGAGAAGAACCGGACGCCAGGAGAAGAGGCCGGAGAAGAACCGGACACCAGGAGAAGAGGCCCGGAGAGACCCCCGAAGTCAAAAGAAGACCCCCGGAGCGGTCTAATAAATTACTTTAAAAACCTGTCTAGTGTGTTTTAGATCTGGGTGTCATCGGCATAGAGATGGTATTGGAAGCCATGGGAGGTTATCAACTGGCCCAGGGAAGAGGTATAGAGCGAGGCCCAAGGACAGAGACTTGGAGAACCCCAACAGAGAGAGGAAGAGGAGCGGAGGAGATGGAGTTGTAAGTGACACTGAAAGTGCGCTGAGATAGGTAGGAGGAGAACCAGGATAAACCAGAATCACGGAGGCCAAGGGAGTGGAGGTTGCCGGAGAAGAACTGGACGCAGGGCGCCCCCCTCCCCCAAAGCACCCACCCCCCTTATGTTGAGGGCTAGCGGCCTGGTACGGTTCAGGAGGGGGGCGCTCGCTCGTCCCCGCCCACTTTCCTGACCGGCCGGGCTGCGTGCTCGGATAAGGGTCTGGTATGGATTTTGGGGGGACCCCCACGCCGTTTTTTTGGCGTAGGGGGTTCCCCTAAAAATCCATACCAGACCTAAGGGACACCGTCGTCTCGCACTCGCCGTAATAGGAAAATTTGTTTTTCCTATTGCGGCGAGCGCGAGATGTAGTACCCTGTCCTTGCGTCGTATCTGGTCCGTCGGACCAGCATACAGACGGACGGGCTTTCCGTTAGGAACTTAGTCCGGCGGAGTAACGACGTAAAGATTTGAAGCAGGCTTCAAATCTAAAGTATGTTAGATTTCCGACCGAAACGGTCCGTCGGAAGTCCGATGCAGACCACACACGGTCGGATTGTCCGCTGGATTCATTCCGTTGGACCAGTCCGGTCGGAAAGTCCGCCCATGTGTACATGGCATTAGACCTCTCTGCAGCCTTCCACACAGTTGACCACCTGCTCCTCCTCAGCAAACTCTACTCCCTTGGCCTCCGTGATTCTGGTTTATCCTGGTTCTCCTCCTACCTATCTCAGCGCACTTTCAGTGTCACCTACAACTCCATCTCCTCTTCCTCTCTCTGTTGGGGTTCCCCAAGGCTCTGTCCTTGGGCCTCGCTCTATACCTCTTCCCTGGGCCAGTTGATAACCTCCCATGGCTTCCAATACCACCTCTACGCCAATGACACCCAAATCTATCTCTCCACTCCTCAACTCACCCCCTCGACTACCTCACGGATCTCAAACTTACTGAATGGCATATCGGTATGGATGTCACACCACTTCCTCAAACTCAATCTTTCTAAATGAGCTTGTTATATTTCCTCCTTCCCGGTTTCCCCACCATGACTTTACCATTAATATCAACAACACAACCATTGGTCCCTCCACACATGCCAGGGTGACTCTGACCTCTCCTTCAGCCCCCACATCCAATCACTGGCTAAATCCTGCCGCCTTAACCCCCGCAACATCTCCAGAATTCCACCCTTCCTGACTAATGACACCACAAAGCAACTTATTCACTCCTTGATTATTTCCCGCCTTGACTACTGGAACGCTCTCCTTAATGGCCTACCCTTAAGCAGGCTCCTCCCCCCTTCAGTCTATTATGAATGCTGCTGCTAGACGAATACACCTCACTAATCGATCCGTGACTGCTGCCCCTCTCTGCCAATCCCTTCACTGGCTTCCCCTCCCCCACCGTATAAAATTCAAAATGCTAACCATAACATACAAGGCCATTCACAACATCGCCCCCATCTACATCACCAACCTCATCTGCCGATATCGCCCCCTCCGCTCCTCCCAGGACCTCCTGCTCTCTACCTCCCTTGATACCTCCTCCCATGCTCGCCTTCAGGACTTCTCCAGAGCCTCTCCCATCCTCTGGAACTCCCTGCCTCATTATATCCGATCAGCCCCTAACCTGTCCACCTCCAGGACTTCTCCAGAGCCTCCCCCATCCTCTGGAACTCCCTGCCTCATTATATCCGATCAGCCCCTAACCTGTCCACCTCCAGGACTTCTCGAGAGCCTCCCCCATCCTCTGGAACTCCCTGCCCCGGTATATCTGATCAGCCCCTAACCTGTCCACCTCCAGGACTTCTCCAGAGCCTCTCCCATCCTCTGGAACTCCCTGCCCCGGTATATCTGATCAGCCCCTAACCTGTCCAACTTTAGGAGATCCCTGAAAACTCATCTATTCAGGGAAGCCTATCCCACACCCACCTAACAACCCCATCAAATTATTCCCCGCATCTATTACCTTTTGTACCACCGCCGCCTCCCCTTTAGAATGTAAGCTCTACGAGCCGGGCCCTCCTGTACCTTTTGTATTGAACTGTAATTGTGCTGTCCCCCCCCCCACTACATTGTAAAGCGCTGCGTAAACTGTTGGCTCTATATAAATCGTGTATAATAATAATTTTTAAAAAATTATTTATTTTTTTAATTAGTAACATCAGCGATCAGCGACATATTCCGTGGGTGTGATATTGTGACGGACAATCTGATACTAACTGACATTTTTGACACCTTGTGGGAACCAGGGACACTAATACAGTGATCAGTGCTAAAAATATGCACTGTCACTGTACTAATGACACTGGCTGTAAAGGGGTTTAACATAAGGGGCGATCAAAGGGTTATACACAAAAGAGATAAGAAAGGCGCGTGGCCTGATGCAGGAGTCCTTTAAAGTGTTTATTTCAAACTGATAAATATGTACAGAAAATATCACGTATTCATGGGCAGAAAATTAGCACTAAAACAAATAGTATTGCATATAAAAAGATGCCCATATAAGGAAAAAAAGGTGAATAATCGGCTTATTTGGCTAACGCGTTTCGAGGATAATCCTCTTCCTCAGAGGACCAGGTCTGGTCTGTATGTTATAGTGGTGGGGGCCGGGTGGATGATGTATCACAAGGTGAATATTGACCAATCGGGAGAGTTATTATTCACTGATGTGTTATTCTTTCTGCATCTCCACGCTCTTAGTACCATACGAGTGTGTGCAGGGATCAGGTCACCCGTTTTTCTTGCAGTCCTTCCCAATAGAGTGTTGATGTTGTGATCTCTCAGACCCGCACTTAACCGCAGGTGGAAGTGCAGAATCACACATACAGTATCTCACAAAAGTAAGTACACCCCTCACATTTGTGTAAATCTTTTCTTCTATCTTTTCATGTGACAACACTGAAGAAATGACACTTTGCTACAATGTAAAGTAGTGAGTGTACAGATTGTATAACAGTGTAAATTTGATGTCCCCTCAAAATAACTCAACACACAGCCATTAATGTCTAAAGCGCTGGCAACAAAAGTCAGTACACCCCTAAGTGAAAATCTCCAAATTGGGCCCAATTAGCCATTTTCCCTCCCTGGTGTCATGTGACTCGTTAGTGTTACAAGTTCTCAGGTGTGAATGGGGAGCAGGTGTGTTAAATTTGGTGTTATCGCTCTCACTCTCTCATACTGGTCACTGGAAGTTCAAAATGGCACCTCATGGCAAAGAACTCTCTGAGGATCTGAAAAAAAAAGAATTGTTGCTCTACACATAAAGATGGCCTAGGCTATAAGAAGATTGCCAAGACCCTGAAACTGAGCTGCAGCACGGTGGCCAAGACCATTCAGCGGTATAACAGGACAGGTTCCACTAAAAAAAAAAAAAAAAAAAAAATTCTCAAGAGCATTGGGCGGACGTGACGTTTGATGTCACTTCCACCAGTCAATGCTATGGAGCCGAGTGGGGGGCCATCTTTCCCTCACTTGGCATCCAGCCAAGCAGGAGAGAGGACCCGATCCTCTCCGCCGCTACCGGCAGGTCCAGTAAGCGGCGGAGACCCCCGAAATGTGGCAGGAGGGGGGGGGGCCCTCTCCCGCCCCCGATCATAGTGATCTTGCGGTGAATCCAGCGAAGCCGCAGAGACCACTTTTATCTGAAAGCGGACCGCCGGCTGAAGAAGAGGATACCGGGGTTATGGTAGCTGCTGCCATAACAACGACATTCCTCTTCAAAGTGCCGATGTATATCGTCGTGAGCCGGTCCAGAAGTGGTTAATTAGGGTTGCACCGATACTAAGCATTAGTATCATAATCATTCACAATGCTCGGATACCTGAAACCGATACTTTTAGGCTCGGTTCTTTCATCTGTCACTAAAAAAAAAAAAAGGCAGCAATTATCGGTTGTTAAGGAGCAGGGCCGCCGCGTCCTTAACAACCGATGACTCATTCAGCTGTCAGCGGGGTTCCCCTGTTGACAGCTGAAGTGTAAACAAAGTCCCGGCTATTGGAGCTGTCAAAAAAAATAAATAAATAAAAGCAGCCGGTCAATGTTTATCAACAACATTGCTCAGCTACTGAAACTGAAAGAGATAACGAAACATTGTTTCTTTTAATTTATTTATCTACAGATCAAAGGGATGAACTTCGACCTGCCGATGAAGTCAGTTTAACCACTTCCTGCCCGCCATATAGCAGAATGACGACCGGAAAGTGGTTGCATTATCCTGACTGGGCATCATATGACGTCCGGGCAGGATAAGCAGCGAGCGCGCACTCGCGCTGGAGGCGGAGCAGCGTGGCGATTGGTGGTGTGGTGTGTCAGCCTGACGCACCGCATCTCCGATCCCTGTAAAGAGCCTCTGATGTAGGCTCTTTACCATGTGATCAGCTGTGTCCAATCACAGCTGATCACATGGTAACCAGGAAGTGCCGTTTATCTGCTTTCCCTCTACTAGTGCTGACAAGGCGTGAGTAGAGGAGAGCCAATCGGCTGCTTTCCTGACGGGGGGGTGTCTGCGTTGATAATCAGCACATTGATTATCAGTGCAGACCCATCGAGGGTGCCCACTAGAGCCCATCAGGGATGCCAATTGGTGCCCAGTAGAAATGCCAATCAGTGCCTATCAGTGATTGCCTGTTAGTGCCTCCTAATCGGTGCTGCCTATCAGTCCCCACCAGTGCTGCCTATGAGTGCCCATCAGTGCTGCTTATCAGTGCCGCCTATCAGTGCTCCATATAAGTGCCTCATCATCAGTGCCACCTCATTAGTGCCCATCGGTGAAGGAGAAAACTTACTTATTTACAAAGTTTTATTACAGAAACGAAGAAAAACTTTTTTTTTTTTTTTTTTTCCTTCTTTATTTATTTGTAGTGCAAAAAATAAAAAACCCCAGAAGTGACCAAATACCACCAAAATAAAGCTTTATTTGTGGGGAAAAAAATGATAAAAATGTCATAGTACAGAGTTGCATGACTGCACTAATGTCATTTAAAATGCGACAGCGCTGAAACCTGAAAATCGGCCTGGGCAGGAAGGGGGTAAAAGTGCCCTGTATTGAAGTGGTTTAAAAAAAAACTGTCAAGTAAAAAAAAAAAGAAAATTTTTTTTTTTTTATTTCATTAAATTGTTACTCTGTTTAACCCCTTATCAACCCTTAATTTACTCTAATCAGCACTTTTAACTCCTTATTCTCATTCACCATTTAATTATTTTCGTGACGATTTTTTTTTTTGTTCACTTTTATTTTTAGAAACATTAATAATAAAAAAAAATTTTTGGT
Source organism: Lithobates septentrionalis (assembly GCA_037952835.1). NCBI lineage: Eukaryota > Metazoa > Chordata > Amphibia > Anura > Ranidae > Lithobates > Lithobates septentrionalis. Next base: position 3,733 of record JBBDGP010004819.1, on the reverse strand, counting down.
TGCTTTGTTCATTAATATTCTTAAACTTTTAACATATAATAACACGTTTCACATTAAAAATATGCAAAATAAAAAAAAATAAAAAATGTATTTGTAAATAACTTTTCAATGCTTTGTACCATTGCTAACAGCTAAAGTGTACACAAAAAAAGTTGCTGCAGGCATCGGTAATTGGTATCGGTGAGTACTAAAAAAATTAGTAAAGTATCGCTACTCGTACTAAGACCCCTTTCACACTTAAGAATGCGCTGTGCCTGGGTCAGGGAGTGTGTGCGGTTAGAAACACTTTGTCCCACCCGCATTTGTGAGAACATTTAGGCTAGGCTCACATCCATGCCGGTTGTGGTTGATGCCTTTTCCAGGCGTGTTTTGCACCTTTTTTTTTTAGCGAATAGGAAAGTATGACAGTTCTGTTCATATAGTGCGACTTTATACCTTCTGGCACTCAAGTAGCATTAAAAGTGGCATCAAAGTGGTGCAAAGGAACCTTTATGTGTCCAAAGTCACATCTTAGGGTTAGGGGTAAATGTTAGGGTTATGCCCCGTACACACGGTCGGATTTTCCGATGGAAAATGTCCGATCGGAGCGTGTTGTCGGAAATTCCGACCGTGTGTGGGCTCCATTGGACATTTTCCATCGGATTTCCCGACACACAAAGTTGGAGAGCAGGAGATAAAATTTTCCGACAACAAAATCCGTTGTCGGAAATTCCGATCGTATGTACACAAATCCGACGGACAAAAGTGCCACGCATGCTCAGAATAAATAAAGAGATGAAAGCTATTGGCCACTGCCCCGTTTATAGTCCCGACGTACGTGTTTTACGTCACCGTGTTCAGAATGATCGGATTTTCCGACAACTTTGTGTGACCGTGTGTATGCAAGACAAGTTTGTGCCAACATCTGTCGGAAAAATCCTAGGATTTTGTTGTCGGAATGTCTGAACAAAGTCCGACCGTGTGTACGGGGCATTAGAGTTCAATTTTTGAGTTAGGGTAATGGTAATTATTAGGGTTAGCGTTCTAACCCGAACAATTACCACTATTCCTAACTCTAACCCCAACATTTACAATAACTTTAACCCCAACATTTACCCTAACCCCAACATTTACCCCAACCCCAACATTTACCCAACATTTACCCCAGCCCCAACATTTACCCCAACCCCAACATTTACCCCAACCCCAACATTTACCCCAACCCCAACATTTACCCCAACCCCAACATTTACCCCAACCCCAACATTTACCCCAACCCCAACATTTACCCCAACCCAACATTTACCCCAACCCCAACATTTACCCCAACCCCAACATTTACCCCAACTCAACCCCAACATTTACCCCAACTCCAACATTTACCCCAACTCCAACATTTACCCCAACTCCAACATTTACCCAACTCCAACATTTACCCCAACTCCAACATTTACCCTAACTCCAACATTTACCCCAACTCCAACATTTACCCTACCCCAACATTTACCCCAACTCCAACTTTTTACCCCAACTCCAACTTTTACCCCAACTCCAACTTTTACCCCAACTCCAACTTTTACCCCAACTCCAACTTTTACCCCAACTCCAACTTTACCCAACTCCAACTTTTACCCCAACTCCAACTTTACCCCAACTCCAACTTTTACCCTAACTCCAACTTTTACCCTAACTCCAACTTTACCCTAACTCCAACTTTACCCTAACTCCACTTTTACCCTAACTCCAACTTTTTACCCTAACTCCAACTTTTACCCTAACCCAACATTTACCCTAACCTCAACATTTACCCTAACCTCAACATTTACCCTAACCTCACATTTACCCTAACCTCAACATTTACCCTAACCTCAACATTTACCCTAACCCCAACATTTACCCTAACCCCAACATTTACCCTAACTCCAACATTTACCCTAACTCCAACATTTACCCTAACTTTAACCCCAACATTTACCCTAACCCCAACATTTACCCTAACCCAACTTTAACACTAACCCCAACATTTACCCTAACCCCAACTTTTAACGCTAACCCCAACATTTACCCTAACCTCAACATTTACCCTAACCTCAACATTTACCCTAACCTCAACATTTTATCCTAACTCCAACATTTACCCTAACCCCAACTTTTAACGCTAACCCAACAGTTACCCTAACCTCAACATTTACCCTAACTCCACATTTACCCTAACCTCAACATTTACCCTAACCCCAACATTTACCCTAACCCCAACATTTACCCTAACCCCAACATTTACCCTAACCCAACATTTACCCTAACCTCAACATTTACCCTAACCTCAACATTTACCCTAACCTCAACATTTACCCTAACTCCAACATTTACCCTAACCCCAACATTTACCCTAACCCCAACATTTACCCTAACCCCAACATTTACCCTAACCCAACATTTACCCTAACCTCAACATTTACCCTAACCTCAACATTTACCCTAACCTCAACATTTACCCTAACCTCAACATTTACCCTAACTCCACATTTACCCTAACCCCAACATTTACCCTAACCCCAACATTACCCTAACCCAACTTTACCTAACCCCAACTTTTACCCTAACTCCAACTTTACCTAACTCCAACTTTTACCCTAACTCCAACTTTTTACCCTAACTCCAACTTTTACCCTAACTCCAACTTTTACCCTAACTCCAACTTTAACGCTAACCTCAACATTTACCCTAACCCCAACATTTACCCTAACCCCAACATTTACCCTAACCTCAACATTTACCCTAACCTCAACATTTACCCTAACCTCAACATTTACCCTAACTCCAACATTTACCCTAACCCCAACATTTACCCTAACCCCAACATTTACCCTAACCTCAACATTTACCCTAACCTCAACATTTACCCTAACCTCAACATTTACCCTAACTCCAACATTTACCCTAACCCCAACATTTACCCTAACCTCAACATTTACCCTAACCTCAACATTTACCCTAACCTCAACATTTACCCTAACTCCAACATTTACCCTAACCCCAACATTTACCCTAACCCCAACATTTACCCTAACCCCAACATTTACCCTAACTCCAACATTTACCCTAACTCCAACATTTACCCTAACTCCAACATTTACCCTAACTTTAACCCCAACATTTACCCTAACCCCAACATTTACCCTAACCCCAACTTTTAACACTAACCCCAACATTTACCCTAACCCCAACATTTACCCTAACCCCAACATTTACCCTAACTCCAACATTTACCCTAACTCCAACATTTACCCTAACTCCAACATTTACCCTAACTTTAACCCCAACATTTACCCTAACCCCAACATTTACCCTAACCCCAACTTTTAACGCTAACCCCAACATTTACCCTAACCTCAACATTTACCCTAACCTCAACATTTACCCTAACCTCAACATTTACCCTAACTCCAACATTTACCCTAACCCCAACATTTACCCTAACCCCAACATTTACCCTAACCCCAACTTTTACCCTAACCCCAACTTTTACCCTAACTCCAACTTTTACCCTAACCCCAACATTTACCCTAACTCCAACATTTACCCTAACTCCAACATTTACCCTAACTTTAACCCCAACATTTACCCTAACCCCAACATTTACCCTAACCCCAACTTTTAACACTAACCCCAACATTTACCCTAACCCCAACTTTTAACGCTAACCCCAACATTTACCCTAACCTCAACATTTACCCTAACCTCAACATTACCC